>OZ005654.1:177388272-177660772 GCA_963930645.1 Salticus scenicus
CTTTCCGAACACTATAGTGAGGAAAGTATTGTAATCATGATAAAAATCCGAATTTCAGATTTTGATGTTTCTATATGTTTCAAGGTCTCCTGAGTCCGTTTTCACTATTTTTGCGATGATATATGTATGTGTGTGTGTATGTGTGTGAGTGAACAGGCTAGCGTCTAAACGCTTTGTTCGAATAAGCTGAAAGTTAGCACGTATATTGTAAGTCACCATAGTAAAACCCTATAGATTTTGGTGAATCTAGCACTTATAGTTTTTTTACAGGGACACAAAGAAAAATTCTTTATCATTATGGCCTATGGGACGAAAATCTTAAAAGTACGATAGCATCTAAACGTCTTATTCAATTGAGCAAAAAATTTATACACATATGATAGGTCACAGATACTCAATCTGTATAGATTTTGGAGAATCTAGCACTTATAGTTTTTTTTTACAGGGACACAAAGAAAAATTCTTTATCATTATGCCCTATGGGGCCAAATTTTTAAAAGTGTGATAGCGTCTAAACGCCTTATTTATCTGAGCAAAAAGTTTGTACACATACTATAGGTCACAGTTGCACCAACTGTATAGATTTTGGTGAAACTAGCGCTTACAGTTTTTTTACAGGGACACAAAGAAAAATTCTTCATCATTATGCCCTATGGGACCAAATTTTTAAAAGTGCGATAGCATCTATACGCCATATTCAATTGAGCTGAAAATTTATATGAATATTGTAAATCACTGTTGCACTAACTATAAGCATTTTGGTGAATTTTTGCATTTACAGGTTTTTACAGTGACACAACGAAAAATTCTTTATCATTATGATGTATGGGCTCAAAGTTCAGTAGCGTTAAATAAAACATCGTGTAATATATGGAAAAAAATACTCAAACACTCTATTATGTATTTACAATTATTGATTACCTTAAGCATCACTCCGTGCTGGCAGAAAAGCTTTTTTCGGCAGGGGATCCCCTCCTTCCGCGGTGCCGACTGCACTCTGTGGCTGGCGGTCTTTCAATAGTTGATCATCTCTTTTATGGATGTACATATGACGCCATACCTGTTTATCTCCGCTGATTCGTGGTCATTAATTACGTGATGATTGTACGCGATTTTATTGCTTTCTCTGAGATAAGCGTAGGTTTGATTATTGAAATTAGCTAATTTGGTGACATTTTCAAAATCAATTTTTATATTGTTTTCCAGATAATTTTTGGATAACGCGGTGGTATTACGGTTGAATTTAATATCGTTTTGATGTTCTTTTGTTCGGGTTTTTATTTTTCTCTTAGTAACACCTATGTAATTATATTCTTTGTTTTCTTGATTTTTGAGGGGAATTTTGTAAATAACTGCAGTTTCGGTGGGGGGGATCAAATCTTTATCACTTCTTCTTAGTTGAAATACATTGGGGTTGGGTTTGATTGGTATGTTTAAATTAAATTTGCTTGCAGTGTTTTTTATCTTATTTGAAATGCCTTGATTGTATGGTATAGAAAAAGTGTATTTAGTAGGGGTTTTTTGGGCATTTGGAATATTATTTAGTTGTTTGATTCGTTTTTTATATAATTGGTTTACTAATGTTTTGGGGTAGCCTGCTTCAACCGCTAATTTATTGATGAAATTTAGTTCTTTTCTTAATTCTGATTTATCGGAACATATGAGGATGGCGCGATTAATATAGCTGCGTATTGCGTTTATCTTATACCAATAGGGTGTTTTGCTTTTATTGTTAATAATCTCGTTACTTGCGGTGGGCTTCCGATATTATAGTTGTGGTGGGCTTCCGACTCTATTATGGTTTTCTCTCTTTTGTTTGTTTAACAACTCCTCTTTCATTACTTTATCTACAAAACTGTTAATTACTCAATGTTCGGAAAGTCGAGTGGAGTCACTCCAGATTTTATTTATTTATTTATTTATTAAAGGTAATATTGAGAATAAATTTGACTTTTTTTTTGGATATTTAGTGTTATACTACTTCTCTAATATGGAAATCGTCTGCATCATCGTGGAAGATAATTTTTTTAAATAATAATTTTAATAAATTATTTTTACTGGGTGAATTTGTATAGGAAAATATAGAAGAATGTCGTGTGGTGGCCACAATACACTAGTTATTTGCTGTTAGTGGATGAGCTTTACTAATAATATTTTACCATTTCCAGGAAAGCTGTTCGGGAATTGAGATAAATTCCTCATAGAGCTATGGTAAATAATGTATGTTTTAAGTAAAATATCCATCGCTTGTTTTTTGTATATTTACACGTTTTGAGGCTTCCTGATTACCGTAGTCAAGTTTTTAAATTTTTTATCTTTGTCTGTGTCTCTTAGAGTAACTTAAAAACGAATAATATAGGAGATCCAAATGTTGTAGCTTGAAGTTAATGTAAGTTTGTTGCTAGAAAAGTTTGATCAAGATTGATAAGTTTCAATGAATGTTGCGTGTGAAAATTGTCTGTGTAATTTTAAGTAAACTTTATATTTTAATAACAGAATTAAATTCTATATAAATGTAGGTGCATTAATGAAACGGGGGTTTGAGGGGGCGGTAGCCCTAACACACAGAACTAATTATCATATAAACTCTTCCGAAGCCTAATGTGAATTGTTTAACATAGGTTTACATGACAGTACTCGTTATCTTACCTCTTAATCTCCAACCTGTATTTATAGTATTAAATTTCAGGGTAAGAGGAAGTCGTGTGAGTGACACACGAGATTATTTATAGTCCTAATAAAAAAAAAAAAAAAAAAAGTATAAACGCAGACAATTTTAATATTTTCTAACAGGATCCTTTTTTTTTTTTTGGAAATTCCATAATATATAATCGATAATACAACAAGGGTAAAAAAAAAATTCCTATGAATGTAAAAATAAAATAGGAAAACATTCCTTTTCATCTTCTTAGGGAAATTATTCTAAGATATTTCTTTCAAAAACTAACTTATTGTTCGTTAAATCAACCTCATCTAAAACCACAAAGATTTTTATACATTATTATGATCCATATTCGATCTATTGAAAAATATTTCAAAAAAGTTTTATCTGGAGCATTATATTCCGTATTTTCAATCTTTAATATCATTATATTTTTCGAATACGAAATATTCAAAAGATGTTTTCTATGAATAAGATTTTATAAACTTTATAATAATACTAAGAGATTTCAATGTGGACGCATTATCATTTTCTCCTAAAAGGGACACCGTGAATTGAAGTTTTGAAGATGAGTAAAAAAAAAAAAGAAGTTTTTTTAAAAAAATATATATATAATTTTTATGCTCTGGAATTTACGGCTGAATTTTCAGAAGGAATAAGTCATAAGCAGTGTATTTTTATGTCTTATATTATAGATTATAGATTATAATAATTGTATTTTTATTTAGAAAATAAATTTGGGGAAAATTTTTAAGTTAATTGAACTATTAATAAAATTTAATTAATATTTTTCTGGCCATATGTAATGTCTGTTTTAAAATTAAATAAAAATAAATAAATATGTACATACATATATATATCAGTTTAATTTTTTTTTAATTAAGTAACTCTAATGAATTGCCATAAAAACCGCCGAAAATTTGGTGTTGAACTATAAAGAAGAAAAATTTTCTGAATATGTGCAACAAAATATGCAGAATAATAATTTTAGGTCAAAATAGTTAAGACTTTGGTCATGTAAAAATATGTTTTTTAGGCATTCCTCTAAAACAATAATTTATTTTAAAGATGGTTTTGTGAATTCATATTAAGTATTTTATATATCGCCGATATATATACATGCCAGTAGTATTTACCGCATCGATTTCTGAGCATAAAATTTAATTAATGTAATTATAATTATGTAAAATCCTCTGGTTAAATATTGTAACGTTTTAGAGAAACGATAAAAGGCAGAGTTCATTGTTCAAAATAGGAAAATACCCAGGCAACAATGTGCTGAGAACGACTCTTCATTAAGAGGGAAATGTGAAGAGAATGCAGCGTACAGAAACAAATCAATATTTTAAATAAATATCTTTATCAAGACAAAAAAAAAAAAGGAATGTATGTAGTGTGAAAATCTTCAACATACAAAGATTTCGATTTCGAATATTATGGCCGGAAGCACCTATTAGAAAGTCATGCATCTTTCTCTGCATAAAGATAGGTTCATATTTGTTACGGGTAAAATGCCGCAAATTATGCGTTATCGGAAAATGATCTTTGAATTATTAGACATGTGGAGGAAGTTTAATAATCAGTGACTTTAATTTTTATCTTTACTTTGAATTTTACAAAAGAAATTCAAGTTTTTTACGCTACTTATCACTGTAGAAGGTAGTGATGACGTCGTCAGGATCAGAAAAATGGTTCTTAGTTTGAGGAAGCTAGCGGTAGACAATAAACTACATTGAAGAAAATGTCAATAGAACCCAGTGCTGCCAGATTGAGATTTTTTTAATTCGACATCCACCGCTAAATTTTAATTGTAACACTTTCCAAATAATCTTGAAAACTTCTTTGTAAGATGTCTTTACAAGTCATTATACAACTGTTATAATTCAAATTTATTGGATATTGAATAAAAGAATCCCTCAATCTGGCGGCACTGATAGAACCACATCTGACGCTTCTGGTGGGAATTGAGCTAACGGGAAGCTGTCCTGCCAAATTGAGGACAAGAAACTTAATGGAACACATACAGTCGGTAACAAAAGTGTCCCAACACTAGCAAAAATTCCTTTGTAAAAAAAGTATTTTTCATACGGTTTTGTTAAATAAATCCTTATCAAATCATGTTCTTAGACTGACTAAGAATAGGATTCGACAAGGATTTATTTAACAAAACCGTATGAAGTGTACTTCTTTTACATACGAATTTTTGCTAGTGTTCGGACACTTTTGTTACCAACTGTACACAATAAACGATAAATTTTTCAACTTATCAGAAAATGGAAGCACAATAATAACTAGATAGAAAGTTTAAGGACAGCATTACATATTTCGTTGGAAGTTTAGGGATAGCTAGGATATTTATTGTATTTTACAAGAGTAAGTATTCTTAATTCTTCTTTTTTCTTTTTCTTTAGGTGGGAAACGCTTGCAGACTATATTCAGACAGCATGGCCTGAATGAGCAAACTAGCCTTAGAAAGAGGCTTCTAACTGATCTGAAGCAGAAATACATACTATCTTTAAAATAATAATAATAATAACACAGGAAAGGACAGCGCAGGGTGCAATCTCTAATATAAGGCAATGCCAAAGGTAGCACTGCCATAAAAAAAATAATAAAAAAACAGACAAAAGGTTAATGGTGGGAGTTAGTCGGAGACCCGCTTTGGCTTCAGTTGTAATGGTAGGATCGTTGTGATCATATGCAGCAAAAGTGTTTGAAGCAGTATTATCAAGAGATTCTAGGGCAAAATTTTGATATGAAAAATCACATATTTTATTTTTTAAATTTCATTAGAAAAATTAAATTATTTTTACTCTCTTTATAAAAATCTCTCAGATGTACTATAAATTTTTTTTATACATACTATGCTTTTGTATAAAAATTTGTACGAGATTTTACAAAAGTATGGTGAGCCGTGATAAAAAAAAATAGCAATTAGTTTTTGCATTGTGAAGATTTGTCCGCAGAACTCCGGGGAAGAATGCAAAGTACTTTGAATAAAAACATATTGTCATTTTTTTCTTTGGGTAATTAAAAGTAGTGAGTGAACTTTAGAAATAACTCTATACTTAAAATTTTATAAGTACATATATGTAAATGCACAGTAATGAGCACGGGGAGTACATAGAACAATTAGGTTTTAACACCACGCGAGCAGAAACGAAAGTGTCCTTATACACCATTAAAAATTGCAGTTCAAACTTGAACCACTATATGGAGTAAAGTTATAAGTAATACCACAATATGGTTTGACCTCACTTTTAAGTTTCCTACTTCTTGCGATTGAATTTAAGTGGCACCAAAACTTGGAGCTACCATACATCTACTCACAAAGGAAGTATGAATCAATAAAATTCCGAATGAAACCAAACCAAGCTTAAATTAAAGAGCATGGTTGATAACATAGGATAAAGTGCAAATTTTGTGCAACAACTCACCCATAGGCCAAGATAAGACCCTAGAAAATTTAACCCCTTTTATCAAAAGCAACAAAACACAGAATTAAAGTGCAAGAACGCGTAACACTGTGGCCAGAGTGTTTGGCATGACGCAAGAATGTCTTCAGTTCGATCCCCGTCTCGGTCGAATTTCTTTTTTTTTTTTTTTTTTTTTTTTGATTTAAAACATAATACTAATATTTGGTTCAACATAAAATTACCAAATCATGGTAAAAGGATAAACCATCGGGTGATTGCAGGCACTTCAATACCAAGTTTTGGTTCACACTAACACAAAATTTTTAACAGTGTATTTGGCGATTACGTGGCGCTTAAAATCCTCATCACTATTTTGTTACCGCTAAATTTAGTATTAAAAAATCTCCAGCAATACCCATTTTAAGTTTACGTTAAATTCAAATTTATGTTAATATCTGAAATGAGTTGGTGAATTCTTTTCTAAACCAACATTTGGTGGTTACTCTATCAAAAAATAAATAAATAAATAAATAAAATAAAGTAAATAAATAAAAAATAAAAATGGCTACTTTTTCACAAAACAAGTTGTAACGTACAAATTTCTTCCAGCTACTTAACAGTACATATTATGATTTCTTACTTTTATGTCTCTCTAAACGCAGACATATAACTGCCGCTTAATAGAAATACTGACAATTACAAGCACTCGAGTTTTTTATATCATGCGAAAAGAGGAATTGTTTAGTCTTATAACTAAAAAAGAATGATATTTATTCATTATCAGACCTCGCTAGCAGATGACACCTATATATATATATATATATATATATATATATATATATATATATATACAGTCGGTAACAAAAGTTTCCGAACACTAGCAAACATTCCTATGTAAAAAAGGTACACTTAATACAGTTTTGTTAAATAAATCCTTGTCGAATCCTGTTCTTAGTCAGTCTAAAAACAGGATTCGACAACGATTTATTTAACAAAACTGCATTAAGTGTACTTTTTTTTATATAGGAATTTTTGCTAGTGTTCGGAAACTTTTGTTACCGACTGCATATAAGGTCACAAAATATATTAACAAAAAAAAGTATAAAACTTAGTTAAACATGAAAATTTTAATATCACTCTTTCTTAGAAATGAAATTAAAAAAAAAAAAAAAACAGGAATATAGATTATGAGAATATGTAAGATATAATCAAAGCATTAAATGACAATTTAGAAATCTGATGGCCCTTCATCTTGGAAATAAGTATAAGGTCGAGGTCGAGGAGATGTGAATGAAAATATGAAGTCAGTATTCTACAAATTTACCTTCTTTTCAATGACTTTTATCAGTCGATCAATCATTGTTGCAGCAAGTCGAGATAAAGTTTCTTTTTTTATATTTTCACAAGCATTCCTGACCGCATTGATCAGTTCGCATTTCCATCGATATACTGTCGCATGTTCTTATAAAGAGATTGCGCAAGTATGCCCTAAATATTTTTCATTGATTTTAAGTCGGAACTACAGTACAGGATGGCCAATCAAGCAGATGGACATTATTTGCTTCAAACCAAGCTGTTGTTGAATGAGAATCATGGATGCTGACATTATCCTGCTGAAATGTCCAATTTTCTGATGTAACTAATGAGGCATTGGGAAGCAACGTATTACCCAGCATATCTTGACAATTTTCTGCATTCATTTTCGTACAAATTACCACAATTGGAAACGTGTCATTAGCAGCAAACGTTCCCCATACCATTACTAATCCACCTCCATATTGCCGTTTGGAAAAGTAAGATTTATTTTTTTAATATCATGCCAGTATTTTTTTAAATCCAACTGGCCCATTAAAATTACTTTTTTTCTCTTCCAAAATAATTATATCTTTCCATTTATCTTCAAGTGAAACATATTTTTTAGCAAATTGTAAGCGGGTTAATTTATACTTCTTTGTCAAAGGTAGTCGAGGTTGTAATTTTATGAGCTATGCCTTTGGATTGGAACTTAACACATTGCGGACTCTGGAAAACACTATGAAATGATAATGTAAAATGATAATGATAATGTAAAAATTCGAATTAAATTAGGTTTTTTATAAATAAAATTATCACAGGATTAAATAACATTGTGCGTCTCCATTTCTGCTTTTCCTCACAAATAAAGTTGTAACAGTCCAACAGTGTTAGAAATTGTCTCCCACACTTAAACAAGGTTCAAACAATTATACTTCAGTGTTAGAATAGTCGCCACATCCCTCATATTTAAGGGTAACAAGGAAAACCAACGGGTACTCTTTTAAATTGACCACCCTGTATTTAAAAGAAAAATTATTAAAAATAAAACCATAACAGAATTTTTTTTTTTTTTTTTTTTTTTTTGTAAATTTTTACAAATACAATTTTTATTATTTTTTCTTCAAAAACTAATTAATAAATTTCAAAATCAATCCCTAATTCTTCTAAGTAGGTTTTATTAAACACCCAAAAAACATTATTAAATATTTTCTTAAATATCTATAGAAGTTTTAACATTTTCATGAAAAAATGCAAACTGAGGAAATGCAATTTTAAAATTTCAAATCTCTAAAGAGTATACATAAAACCTTAAGAATTGTTGCCTGAATGTATATGAATGTATGTTGCCTGTGAACGAATATTTTTAAAAGCTATTTGTGGGATCGAAAATTTCAAAATTTTTAAACCTTCCGAAGAATACGCAGATCATTAAAAAAAAAAAAAAAAAAAAAAAAGAAAGACAGAAAGAAAAGAAAGAAACCGCGCTTAAATCGGCCTATAATTTTTTTTTTTAGTCTATAAGTAACACACATACTAACATTTCGTTATATATATAGATTGCGATCAATCTAGAGGGGAAAAAAAAGATCATGACAATTTAACGTTTTAGTTCCTCTTTCTTTATGATTGTAAAATAATATATTGTGGCCACACAAAAGTTTATTATATACTAGCGGAACCGGCCACGCGTTGCTGTGGCTAAGTTATATACGTTGAATTATATTGTAGTAAACTATTCAATACAGTCAAATTATTATTTACGAATAAAGACGAAAACGTTGTAAACAATGTAAAAACCCACGGGATTGAGATTTGAAGCTTAGGTCAAAATTTGGAAGCGATTGATTTAGAGAAACGTTTTTGAAGCGTTTTTAAAGAGTTGATATTAAGCACAAATAAACATAAAATTTTGAATTTTATGTTTGTTCATCTCATACATTCAAGTATAGTTTGTAATAAATGTGTAATTTACAAAATTCTTGGTTGCTAAAATATAACAATTAATTTTATAAATGAGGTAGGTAGCGTAGATTATTCATTATTTTTAATAATTACATATATTCATCATTTTGAATTTAAAAAAATTTCAATTTTAATTTCATTCACTGCTAATCGGTGCACAATATTCTTGTTTAACCTGTCTCTTGCTAACACACATAGATTCGATGGTTTTCCCATACGCGAGCATGCAACATATAATTGCCCATGGGAAAAACATGGATTTTCCAAGTCTAAGCAGCAAATGGACATCGTTTGGCCTTGAGACTCACTCATGGTCATAAGCTAATTTGGATTAAATTGCTAAAATGACTAATATGTAATTTAATTTTTATTAAAATTCTATTAAAATAAAAGCAAAAAAGAAGCAGACGATTTTAAAATCAATTTTTATGGAGGAGTGAAATATAATGTTATTATGGATAATGTCTAATGCTATTACGGATAATTTTATTATAAAATGATCTCATCATTTTAAATATTTTAAAGATGGCAACAGCTGTAGTCATAAAAAGGAAAACAATATGGCTAAGCCAGAAAAATAAGTAAATTTGATAAATATTTTAAAACTTTAATATAGGATATCTTATGAAATATTGGGTATTTAAAGTAAATAAAGGTATCATTTTAAATACAAAAGGATTTTGGAAAAGATTAATATATTTTAACGAAGTGATGAGAAGATTTTGAGTATGTTGAAATTTTAATAGTAAATTCAAGTTAATCAAGATGGAAAACATTGAGGATTAACATTAGAAAATAGCAAGTTTTAAAGATCATTTTTTAGCAAGAAGTATGAGTCAAAATTTAAAGTTAAATACATGTATAAATCACAAACTTAATTTGGAACAGTAAATTGATAAGTTATTAAAGAAAAGTCAAAGAAGATCAAGAGAAATAATTATTTAAAGTTTCGAACATCGATCATTTAGATTAGCGTTACAAAACAAATAAACAGACTTAAAATCTTCCAAACTTTTAAATAAGTTTTAAATTAAGTTTTAAAATTTAATGTTAAATAAAACAGACTTTTAAATAAGTTATAAAATATTGAAATGGTTACCTTTTAATTAGAACATTATATGTATAGATCACGAATTTCTTAAAGAAAACGAAGGGATACAAATTACAATATGCAAGCGAAGTGTGACGTCACTGACCGTCTGTGGATGCAAGAAAAAGATTTCTGATGTTAATCGCCCATTGGATTTTTTGTAAAAAATTATCGAAAACCGAGGAAAATTATTTCCCGACTTTAATCCCCATGTTTGGGTATAGATATGTATTAGTTAACATATGCATGTGTTACACTGAGTTATTTTGCTGTCAAATTGACAAACTTTTAATTTTAAATTTCAAAACTGTCATCCTTGGCGGTTTTTGTATTTGGCGATCAAAAACGTAATACGAAAATATACATGCCAGATGTATATTTTCGTAATATGTATTGTACAAAATATTGTTTCATATTATTCGTTTCTCTCTTAATATAAGTTGCTTAAATAACCATGATTTTTGAAAGGAATTAAGAATGTTCGCCAGATAATTTGGCGATATTTTTTTACCGCCAAGGATGACAGTTGTGAAATCTATTCCGCTGCAACATATGAGTATCTTAAATCAGACACTTTACTTAGTCACTTGAAAACAAATTTGACTTCAAATTATGCTAGAATCTTTATAATTTTTCTTTTAATTAGTATATTAGTTGGATATTTATTGAGTAAATATCATCCTTTGAAATGAAATGTTTATGTTTTCAATCGAATATGGAAGTTTGCCATATTTGTTTCTAGAGTTTTGAAATTTAAATTCAAATTTTATCAATTTTACAGCAAAACCAACTTAATCTAAAGCATGCACACTATAACTAATACATACACTAAGCGACAAAAAAAAAAAAAAAAAAAAAAAAAGCTGCACTTGGATGTTTTCCTTTTCGCCTTCTACAACCGCCAACTTTATCGTTTAAAATGCAAATTTTCGAACAGATTTTACTATGTTGTCCTCCACATACACTTTAGCTTTGAGTCCAGTGTTAAAAAAAAAAAATGCAATTGTCAGGAAAATTGTAATTTTAGAATTTATTTCAAAAATGATAAGAATAAGGCAGTTACCGATGCCACAAAAAGCATTAATTTTTGAATGAAAATCAAAAAATATTTTAATACGTGAGATGGCAAAATAATTAAATGTTAACGAAATATTGGTAAAAGGGTTTTCAGCAAGATAGAAAAGTGTTTGGCCGTTTAAACTGAAATATGGTTTTAGATGGCCACACTGCTCATCCAAGCGAGATGACCGTAAGTTAAAAAGCCATTGCTTATAAAATCGGTTTGTATTACATTTAGAACATACAAGAGCTTCAGAAAGAGTGTTTAGTAGCATAATTTCTTTAACCAGTACAACAACTATAGAGTTCTAACAGATGACGTCATGCTGAGGGACAGTTGACCTTACTGACCCATTTTACCATTGCGGAATAGTGTTAAAAAATTATTGTAACACAGTGTTGTAAATGTATTTGTAAAAGCATAAAAAAAATTCGACTACCACGCTTCCAAAGGCATGGAAAAAGGGGGAAAAGTAGCGCTGTCCTTCAGCAAAGTACGGTTTCTAAGAAGAAAGTCACGTGGTTGTTAGAGCCTAATTAAACAAAGCAGGTTTAAATGACAGAAAATTTGAAAAAATTCCATTCTTAGTGAAGAGAAGTAGGAAAGCAAGACCTCAGATGGCTAAAAAAATTAAAAAATGATTAGTTAATTACTGGGCTGAACTGGTTCTCTCTAATAAGTCAAGTTTAACTTATTTCGAGCTAAAGAAAACAAGCAAATCTAACAACGAAAATATGACCGACTTAATGAAAATCGCACTTTTAAAATAGCGACACATTCTCCGTACATTATGGTACGGAGGTGCATAACTTTTTAAACACTCGGGAAAATTTTTATGCTCAAGTGATCAATTAACTCGAAATAAAACACAATCTGCATAAATGTGGTGCCTGACCGACTATTTTGGAGGTATCTTGGACATTTCCGTAAACGGCATTTGAAGATAATAAGGCACCTTACTACACGGCGTCTGTGGTAAGTTTATTCACTTCAAACTGTCAAAATTTCTTATACATTCCCATGAGAACCTATAATTTTGTAAGTAATCATATCTTTTTTCACTTTAAGTTAAATACCACAAAGGATATAGTACATTTTCTTCTTTACCAGACTTGGGAATAGTCAAAATCACGATCTGCTCGAAAGTGTTTTGTCTATAAAAAGGCGGGGGAGAGGGGAGAGGATTCGAAATATGCAGCCTGTAACTCTGCCAGAACTAGAAAAAATTATTTGTGATATTTGGCACACTGAAATTTCTGAGATTTATATTAAAACACTGTATAAAACTATTCCATTGCGCATTAAAACAGTAATTCCACATAAAGATGGAATTAAACCCAATGCAGAATACATATTTTTAATAAAAAATTTCTTAGATCTGACAAATAAAAAGTTTTATTTCATATATTAAAATATAACTTGTTTATTTCATATAATAAACCATAATAGAACACAAAGTGTAATGTTATTGCGTTATGTTCAAAAAGAAAGTTTTATGCAGATTTTTAAAAAATACTTCGTAAAGTGTAATGAAGCGAATTATTAAATCGAAAATATACATAGGTATCATTTCATACCTTTGGTATTATGCAAACAAGACAGTTTTATTTATTTCAAACATTAATTTTAAAGTTATTACAAATAAAAAAGGTATAAGTCATTTTTTCTGCAGTGCGGCTTTTTTTTTTTTTTTGTCGCTTAGTGTATCTATACCCAAATATGGGGATTAAAATCGGGGGGGAAATTTTTCTCGATTTTTAATAATTTTTTACAAAAAATCCAATGAGCGATTAACATAGGAAATCTTTTTCTTGCATCCACTGACGACCAGTGACGTCATCACTTCGCTTGCGTATAATGCAACAAAAATTGAAAAAGCAAGGTTATGTCGTAAGTAAATTTTTAACACACGTGTCACGTGAAATAAATTGTAGCATATACATAATGTATCTGATATAAGATATTAACATGTTGCAGCGAAATAAATTTCATATCTGTCATCCTTGGCGGAAAAAAAAAAATATCGCGAACATATTTAATTGGCATATTAAATTGGCGAACATATTTAATTTCTTTCAAAAACCATGTTTATTTTAACAACTTATATTAAGAGAGTAATGAATAATATGAAACAATATTTCGCACAATACATATTACGAAAACATACATGTGGCTTGTAAATTTTCGTTTTACGATTTTGATCGCCAAGTACAAAAAAACTCCGAGGACGACAGTTTTGAAATTTAAAATTAAATTTTGTCAATTTGACAGCAAAATAACTCAATCTAACGTATGCACATGATAACTAATACATATCTATACAAAAATATGGGTATTAAAATTGGGAAATAATTTTCCTCGATTTTTAATAATTTTTTACAAAAAATCGAATGGGAGATTAACACAAGAAATCTTTTTCTTAACTTCACAGACGGTCAGTGACGTCAGACTTCGCTTGTGTATAACTGCATTAGCACTTTATCATGTGTATAAAATCTTTAGAGTGATTATGATGTCAATTTTCGTGAGATGCATAATTTAACTTTTTATAATTTTTTAACATTCATATTTGATTAAATGTATTTATTTTTATGTCAAAAGAAAATATACTCTTTTTTTTTTTTTTTTTTTTTTTTTTTTTTGCAACAATTAAACTTATGGAAGATGCAGACATTTTGGAGCAACTGTAACAAAGGCTATAATTAACAAATAATTTGCAATAAAAAAATATTGTGACTACAAATTGAGATAAAAACTATCCTATCTCTCAAGTTGGACCAAACTGCATACAGTGTGCAAAATTTTATTAAAATCGGATCATTAGTTTAGGAGTTTATCGCGGGCAAACATCGTGACGCGAAATTTTTATATATATACAGATATCCCTATAAAACTTCCCATACTACAAATTATTTAATTAAAATTAACACTAAATATTAAAAAAAAGTCTGTTTTATGTTCAATAGTCAACATCTTTAAAAAATGGCGTATTTCTTTCCTTTTATGAAATTAAATAAATAAATAAGAATGGATAACTTTGTTTTAAATTATCACAGATCTACTGCTCAATCATGTGGTGTAAAAGTATTGAGGAGCCTTTTTTTTTTTTTTTTTTTTTTTTTAATATTGATTTCTAAAATTTACACCATCCAAGGGAGAAACTATACTCCTATACATATACAACTTTTTCCCTGATAAACCACCACTATAAATAATTCTTTTTTGATTTCATAATGATTATTAAAAAATAATCCTCATTATGCACATTTATATGAAATTTTGTCCTATACCGCCATATAAAAAAAATTAGAAAAACCGGATGGCTATTCCACCTGTTGAGTGATTTTTGCCAAAAGTTCATACGCATAATTTGTATAATGGTGTAAAACTTCATTTAAATTTCTATGAAATTCTAGTATTAATTTTTGAACTAGAGTTGACACACAATTCTTATCCCTCACGCATGCAGACACACAGGCAGGCATTTTCTAAATATGGTCGAATCGAATTCTGGAACTCTCCAAATGTGAAAGTCCATCAAAAACCGGTTACTACTAACCGGAAAACTATTCCTTTATTTTCTTGAATGTAAAAAAAAAATATATTTATTTATATATATATTAAGATAAAATTCGTCTTTAAATCATATTAAGATGAAACTTGACTATTAAGTAATAGGTGGCAATTTATTTTTTAGATTTACTTAAATCACTTAGTTAAAAATGAGCTAATTAGAATACATGATTGAATTATACTTTAAGCTTACAATTGTATCGTCATCTCAGAATTGCAAACGCAAGTAATTCTAATTTATGTTGACAATTTAATCTGACAGCAATCATCGCAGTTTATTGTTAGATATTTGTACGTATATATCTTGAAAGGTATCATAATGTTCCCAGTTAAATGCTCATTTAATTCTGTTGAAACAGCATGATAAATGTAAATTTAACTAGTATTAGAGAAAAATATTGTTCATTTAGCCTATTATTATTCTTTTATAACGATAACTTATCCGAAGAAAAAATATTTATAATATTTAACAGAAATAAACTGCAAGAAGTTTTATTTATTATTTATTTATTCTTTTATTTATTTTACATATTTAAATTAAATAAATACGCAAAAGATCTTTCAGTGTTTTCTTAGTAAAAATCTAAAACAACAGCAACAATAAAAACAACAACAATATTAATAATAACAATAATAAGTTAGAGATAAAGCATATAGGGAGTCTTCATGGGGATATCTTTAAAATTTTAAACGGTAAGGGCGTTGTTTGCTCATTGAAAGGTTTGTTGGAGACAAACATTTAAAAAAGTGTTTGTTTTGAGAGAAACTTTCCAACGAGTTAACATAGACCCCCTTTTTATTTTAATTGTTTGCCTCCTTAGTTACCTTCATACCCTCAGCCCCCCCCCCTTTTTTTTTTTTTTTTTTTTTTTTTATCTCTTTCTCTCTCTCTCTCTTTTTAATTGAACGAGTTTCCCACTAAAATTAATTGAACAGTTCTTTTTACAGTTCTCAGAAATTCGAACGCGTTCTTAAGATCCAAGAGGTAGAGTGGGACATCTGCTGAACCCTCTATGTATGCGTGTTCATGTGTTTAGTAGACTTAAAAAAAAAAAAAAATAATAATAATAATAAATCAAACCACAGAATGTACTACGTACAGATTCAATATAAAGGTACTTTGCAAATTCTTATGTTAAATTTAGTGCAACTAAACATTTTTTAAAATACGTAAAATGATTTTTTTTTTTTTTTTTTTTTTTTTTTTTTTGTAATACATGAAAAAGGAAAAAAAGCGTAATATTTTAACGTATATTCTTCAAGTAACTGTTTAAAATTTTGTTTAGCACGATAAGAAATTTTCGATATTAAATGTAATAAAACGGCTATAAAGAAAAATTATTTTTCATGAAATGAGAACCTATAAAGTCAATCGCATGATTCTTTCTTAAAATTTGCTGAAAAGATGATGAAAGAAAATTAAATTTTCTTCCTACAGATAATTGAAAAAGATAAAAAAGACGACAACAATTTAAAATCATGATTTTGTATGTGAATCTGGATAGGCGTCAAATATACATATATCTTCTATTTCTTAAGTGATGAGAGAGAAAAAGACAAAAAGAAAGGGCGTTAAAGTCATTCAAATTAAACTTTTTACTGATACTTTTCAGCAGAAAAAAATAACAACAATAATCAGTTCTCGCAACAAGTGTTAAGAATTATTGAATTATTTTATCTTGAAGATTCGGAGAGAATGGAAACGAAACCCAGTACTTAAGTAGCGCAATATTTATTTTACTTGAATTACTTTTTCTCTTACAGTTTCATTTTGAGTTAAATAGAAAAGTTCTTGTTAACTCAAACGAAAAATATGATCACGTTACTTTTTTTCATTGGTATAAAGAAATTGAAAATTGCTACTGAAACGACAAAAAAAAAAAAAAAAAATTATATGTAATTAGAAGTATAAAAATATATTTAAAGGGGACTAATGTGCAAGTTGTACCTGACGAGACTAAAGTGAAAGTTTACCTCAAGGGACTATTGTGAAAGTTGTACCTCACGGGACTAATGTGCAAGTTGCACCGAACGAACAAACTATTTCTTTCAACGAAAATGCCTACTAAACCTGGACGATAGGTCTAATATATCGCATCATATTATATATCGTATTTATCGTAATATAACTCAATACTTATTTCGCTTCCTTCTTCGACTCGTTTTAATACGCATTTTTTATATGCATGAGCAGCCCCCGAAAAACAAAAACATTAAATCATTAAATTCATTTTTTTACTTATTTTTATTTCATATTATTTCACGCACACTTTTTATTTCCTAATTCAAAATTATTAAAAAAAAAAAAAAAAAAAAAAAAAACTTTTTCGATATCGCTTGTAACGATACTGATTATTATTAATTTTCTTTTTCTTTCAATAATAATAATAATAATAAAAAGATTTTGATGAAATTCTGGCAAAAGCAGAATTTAGTTTAGGACGGAGGACTATTAGTTTTTTTTCTTTTCTTTTTTCAAATTAGAACATCGCTTTCAAATTATTCAATTATATTTTCGATAAATTTTAGATTTCGACAAATGTCCAACTATCGAAATCGACAACGCAAAAATCCCAGATTGAGACTAATAGGCTCTCAGTCCTAATAATAATAATAATTTTGGCTGTGTCGGAAGAGTGGGTTGATTTTTTTCGTTATCGAGTGGCCACCTCTGAAACAAAATGGTGGATCAAGTTTATTAACAAACTGTATTGAGACCTCGATAAGGGCTATGTATATACGTAGTTTTAAACAAATCAATTCAAAAATACAATTTTTCATACGAATTCGAAATTTTAATTAAAATTACAGTTTTCAAATGAGAAAGCCGAAAATTAAAGTGACCTACATCTGCCCTATAACACTATAACGGCATTCAAAATGTTAAAAAATGTTGGCAGTAACGTATAACTCTCAACATACTAAACTAACATAGTCGGTATCATAGTCTATTTTTCTTCATGACTATAGTAGTGACTATATAGAGAAATCTTAAGAACAACAAATAGTAATTAAGAAATCATCACAATTATATTTCAGCAATAATGACAATTTACTATACCACTCGTATTTAATTCGTGAAATAGATTGTCGAGTCAATTTCAATACAACTATCATAATTGTCGTAATTTTTACTTGCTCTTACCCATAAGGTAGAGGTCAGGGGTCCACCATTGATCAAAAGTTTGCATAGAAAGTGTGTTTTCTACTTTATCTGGTGTTTTTTGTGTTTCTGGGTACAATTGGCCTATAGTCTATACCCAAGCAAAGACCAGTTCTCAATACCGCCTAGAGGTCCTGACTGGAAATCCTACTAGGTAGGAGCTAAACTTGAGAACCTGTAAAGCATCAATTAGTTATTTATTTTTTGTTTTTTCACTAGAAGTGATATTTAGTTCTTTATTTTATTGCAATTCACCTGTCATGGGTGACGAGGAGACGTCCTCGGAGCTCGGAGAAAGACTTTCCGAGTCCGACAGAGACAGCTTCATCGAAAGAGCCCTGAAAGTCCAAGAAGAATTGAATGGACTGTTTGTCCACAGAGAAATCAAGAAGGAACTAAGAGATTCTGTAAGATGTAAAATCCAAGAATTGGTTAAAGTCGTCATCGATCAGTCCAACGTTATCTCCCACATGACTGGGATTTTAGGGGAGAAAGACAAACAGCTGCAGAGCAGAGCATACAGCGATGCCATTAAGAAGACGGTCACTCCGTCCAGAATCGAAAGGGCTAGGAGGAAAACCTATGCTATCAAGGTGATTCCTCTGGATAAGACTTTGAAATCAACTGACACACTTAGAGAGATTAAAAAGAATATCAATCCTAAGCATGGTAGGATTAATGAAGGGATAAATGCCGTCAGAAATATGAAAGAAGGCGGAGTCGTTATCGAAGTAAACCAGAAGGAAGATATTGACACTCTCATCAAGGAATTTAAAGAGAAAGATGCCCTCAAGACCTTTGAGACTTCAGAAATAAAGAAAAGAACTCCTCAACTACTAGTCTTCAGCGTAGATGAAGAGATGACCGAACAACAGCTTTTGAGCGAAATCTTAGAAAACAACGACATATCTGTTAAAGAAGAATTACAAGTCAAGTACAAGTACAAAGCTAGGGGAGGCCTAAATTGGGTCTTGGCTTTAAACCCTGTTGACTTCAATAGCATTATAAAAGAACGAAAAATCAAGATCAACTGGAGAAGATTGGATTGTAAAGAACACCTGAGGCCGATGATGTGTTTCAACTGTGCTAGATACGGGCACACTAGCAAGTATTGTAGAAATCAAAAGATTTGTCTAAAGTGTGGAGATAAAGAACACGAAACCACTAGCTGCCCTAAAGAGGCCAAATGTATAAATTGTCTGTATGCAAATCAGAAAACTAACTTTCCTACCACCCATACCTGTACCGATAAAACCTGTTCCATTTGGCTCAAAGAAATAGAGAAGTTAATACTAACAACTGACTATGTCCAACAGTAATAACAATACAATCAATATCTGGCATTTAAATTTAGGTAACAGTAGAGCAGCTTCTGCTACTCTACTTCAAGACCTTAACAGGTGTGAAGTGGACATCATCGGTCTCAACGAAATGTATCTGTATAAAAATAAGATCACCAGTCTTCCTAGGAATAGCAGAGCCTTTTATTATAATAGCGAAGCCAAAGCAGCTGTTGTAGTTTTAAATAAGAACTTTTCTACTTTTTTATGTTATTGCAACAAGTTTGTGGTGATGGTTGAAATTACTTTTTATAATTTTCGTTTTATGGCTGTCTCTGTGTATTCCAGGCCCTCAGGGGATATACTAGACGAAATAAATATTATTCAAATATTACTTAACAAATACACCAGTATCCCTACCATCATCATTGGCGACTGGAATGCTAAGTCCTACCTCTGGGGCAATAGACCCCTTGATAGCAGAGGAGAAAAGATCACCCAACTTATGTTGAATTATGATTTACAGTTACTCAATCAAGCTGATTCGATTCCGACTTTTGTTAGAGGCCTTCGTATGAGTTGGATTGATTTGGTTTTCGTTAAGAATTTTGTTGATAACGTTGACTTTGATTTCTCGGTAGAAGAGAGACAATTTGGGAGCGATCACAATCTTGTTATCATCCTTGTTAAATTAAATAGTATTATTATTTCGGAGAATAGTTATCTCTCCCTTAAAAGGATGAATTGGTGGAAGTTGAAGATTGGTATTTATGATTTGATTAGTTATTATAAGACCGAATCAATGGAGGACATTGATAATTATATTATTAACTTTCAAGAAAGTCTTTATAAACTGGCCATAGATTGTGTAAGGAAACCATTAAATAAACCTAAGAAGAACGCTCCCTGGTGGAATCAGAAAATCCAGATTTTTAGAAGTAAAGTCAGAGCTCTCAGAAGAAGGTATCAAAAGGAGCCTGTAGAAGAACTGAGAAATAAAAAGATGATGGAATTTAGAAAAGCCCAAGCTCAGTATAAGAAATTAATCAACCAAGAAAAGAAGAAAAGTTTTAAAGAGTATATAGACTCCATTACCAAGACGACAATTCATAACAGTGTTTATAACGCAGTTGTTGGTAAAGCTAAGAAGCCACTCAGTATAACCAGTATGACTAAAGATGACGGAAGCTCCACTATCGATAGGAATGAAAGTATTGGATTAATTTTGAATCACCATTTTGGACTCAACTATAATTTATATAATAGTACCAGGAAACATATAGAACCTAACTTTATTCCGATTACTATTAATGAAATTTATAATGTTATAAACCAATTACAAAATAACAAGGCTCCAGGACACGATGTTATTCCTTATGAAATTATAAAACACGTTTTTCATGCAGATCGTGTTTGGTTTACTGAAGTATTAAATTTTTGTTTCAAATCTGGAAAGTTTCCCAAGACCTGGAAAAGTGCTAAAGTTATACTTATTTTAAAAGAGGGAAAGCCTCCCGATCTTCCTGGAAGTTATCGACCTATCTGTTTGCTGCCAACATTTCGAAAAGTCTTCGATAAAGTGTGTGGTGCCTGCTTTTTCGCACCTGGTTCTTTTCTTTCGGTAAATTCATTTCGAGACACATCAAGACACTGATCACACTTGGTTTACTTTTAAACGTATATTTACTTACGGCACAAACATAAAATACATAATCAATACAGAAATTAACATCAAGTAAAGTATTTTCTAAAAAACATGTAGAATGGAACGTTAGTCCATCTTTATTCACATACGCACACACTGTTGCCACATTTTCGTAACAAACTTTTTAGTTCTTGTTTTTTAATACTCTCGAAATCAGAGGTGCGGCGTTCACACCTTCCCTCCAGTTTCACTTGAGGGACAATGGCCTTCACAGTGAAACTACTAACCAAAATTTGTGGATAATTTATATAACTGTTCATGAAAGTTTAATTGTCCTTTTAAATTCTTAATTATTGTCTCATCTTTGACCTAATATCCGATGTTCCATCAAGAGCAATAACATTTATATTTCACTTAATATTTAAATATTTTCTATGGTATAAAATAAGTAACATTTAAACACATAATAGAAACAAAATATATATATAATATATATGAATAAACATTTATCCTGACATGGATTTTCTTATGCACTTTAAATAATCTTAATGAATTAATATACTTGAATATAAGAAACAAAATAAACACACACACATATATATATGTAATAACAAATACAATATTAAACTAACTTATGACTTTATTCATGAATGCGTGATAAAGCATCTGCAATAGTATTACTGCTTCCTGGCTTATGAGCAATAGTCACTTGATAGCGAGATAGAGCCAATGCCCATCTTTGTAATCTGGCGTTCTTAGGAACTGTTTCTGTCAAATATTTTAAAGGGTTATGGTCCGTGTGTAAGATTATAGTGGTTCCATAAGTCCACATTTCGAATTTACCTAATGCCCATATTACAGCATAAGCTTCCCTTTCAATAGTGCTCCACTTTGATTGAGCAGGGGTCAGTTTTTGGCTTGCAAAAGTTATAGGTTTCAGTTTATTCTGCTCATCTCTCTGCATTAGACAGGCTCCAATTCCGGTCACTGAAGCATCAGTATCGATTTCAAAAGGTTTCGACATATCAGGTGTATACAGAGATGTTATAGAGCACAAACAATTCTTTAACGAATTAAATGCGCTTTCGGCTTCTTCTGACCATGGAAGGTCGTTTGGCACAGTTTTTCGAGTTAAGTCCGTTAAAGATTTTGCTATATTAGCATACCGAGGCACATAGTCTCTGTAATAGTTAAATAATCCTAGGAGTGACTTCCATGTTTTCTTAGTTTTAGGGGCTTTCAAATCTTTAATAACTGATATCTTGTCCGGATCTGGGCCGTGCTCTCCTGAGCCTACGACATGTCCCAAATATTTTACTTTCGACATCGCAAAAGAGCATTTCTTTAAATTTGCCGAAAAATTCAATTTTTTCAGAGTTTCTAAAATGGATTTAATATGATTAAGATGATCTTCCCAGGTTGAAGAAAATATGATAATATCATCAAGAAAACTTTCGGCGTAGTCACTATGAGGTCGCAATACTTGATTCATTATTCTTTGGAATGTTGCTGGTGCTCCGGATAACCCAAATGGCATCACCTTCCACTGATACTGACCCTTTGGAGATACAAAACTGGTTAATTCTCGGCTTTGCTCTGCTAAGGGTATTTCCCAATATCCCTTAAGGATATCTAAAGTTGTCAAGTAACGAGCTCCACCAGCTTTAAATCTAAGATTTTCTGAATTCTGCATAGGAAAAGGTGGAATTTTACTAACTGAGTTCAGCTCTCTGTAGTCCACGCAAAGTCGGACAGTTCCATCTTTCTTGGCTACACATACCAATGGATATGCTATTTCTGCTGAAGAGGGTTCTATTAGGTCTTTTTCCAATAATTCCGCTATCTGTTTTTCTATATTAGATCTTAATGTTTCTGGAACTTTATAAAGATGAGGTTGTTTCCTCTCTACTCCAGACTTTCACTGGATAACATGTGGAGGAACTTTGGCTTTCTTTAATTCCCCATCAAATATTGTTAGATATTCTTTAATCAGATTCAACAGCTGTTTATGTTGCTTTGCTGATATCGAATTTGATTTTATACCAGCTTTTAGTTCTTCATCTGTTACTTGCCGTGATTCTACGGGCGCATGTTGTATATCTCCAAACTCTTCATCGGTTTCGTAAATAATTCCTACAGCTCTGACAGGTTGAATATATTTACGCAATTTATTTTGATGAAGATGTCGAACACTTCCATCAGGTAGTTTGACATAAAAAGAATGTGGAGACTTCTTTTCTACTATTTCTCCTGGTCCTTTCCATTTTGAACAAAGACGATTTGTTGAATCAGGGATTAACACTACAACTTCATCCCCAACAGAAAATTCGGTATCTTTTGACCGTAAATTATGATAATGTACATATTTCTGCTGCTGTTCTTGAGCTATGCTATTCGCATACTGTGCCGCGTCTTCTAAACGGTTCCGGAGTTTCAACAGGTAGTCAGCTACAGATTCTCCAATCCCTTGAGGAAGTACGACTTCATCTTCCCAACTTGATTTGAGGATGGCTAGAGGTCCTGCAGGTGGTCGCCCATGAACTAGTAGGAATGGGGCAACACCCGTTGTAGCGTTAGGCACTTCTCTGTATGCCCATAACAAGAATGGCAACTGTTTATCCCAGCCTCGACCTTGTGAATTAATTGCATGATGTAGCATGGATTTCATAGTTCCTATCCATCTTTCAACCAAACCATTCGATTGTGGATAACCTGGAGTGGAAAATTTAGGAACACATCCTAATCGTTTTAAAAATTCTTTTGTCAGCTGTGCGGCAAAATTTCTTCCGTTATCCATTGCAATTACTCGAGGAATTCCAGTTCGTACAAATATTTCTATAAATGCATCACAGGCTGCCTTTGCTGTTAAAGACTTCAGAGGTATTGCTTCCGGCCAACGACTATGCTGGTCCATAACGCACAGTACATACTGATGGCTACGTGATGACTTTGGCTCTATTGGGCCTAAAATATCGGCATTAACCACTTGAAATGGGAGTTCTGGTCTTCCAACGGCTTCGATAGGTGTCCTATCGTTTACTTTTCCTTTCCTGCGCATTTGACAATCATGACACGAAGCACATAATTGTTTGACTTCTTTTGACATTCCTTCCCACCAGAAAGACATTGCAATTCTGTCTCTGGTCTTCTTAGCTGCCAGATGTCCACCAGTAGGAGTTTCATGAGCTAATTTCAAAATGTCCTTTCTTCTGCTTGCCGGTACGACCAATTGAATATATTTCTGTCCGCCTACTTTACCCATATGATATAACAAACCTCTTTCAATCCAGTAACCATTTTTATGTTGTCTAGCTTCTTCGAAGCACCTTTTCAATGTAGGACAGGCTAACTGCTCATCCCTAAACACTTGTGCTTGTGGAACAGGGATATTTTCATTTCTTTCATCCTTACTATCGATTTCGGTCAATGTCTGTTTAACTACTGAGTTATTAAAGACTTTGGTTTCTGGATGATGGGACTCGCTGTTGTTTAGCTTTGCCTTTCGAATAGTCTCGTGACTTTCTCCCTCCATACAGAACATACACTTTTCATTATCTTCTGTGAGTGGGGTACTAATTGCCTCATCCCCAAGATAATTGTCGTTTGAATTATTCTCAGGTACACTGAACAAGGATTGTTCACCGACTTCATTTATTGTGATTACTTCAACCTCTTCTTCTGAAGAATAGTTTCCGGGAGACCTTCCCTCCACTTTGAACAAGGACGGTTCATTGTTTTCTTCCACTGGGGTGATATTAACCTCAACCCCTGAATTTCCAGGATTTCTTCCTTTCACATGGAACAAGGATTGTTCATCGACTTCTTTCTTCGGGATATTCACTTTATCCCCTAAAGAAATGTTTTCGGGAGACCTTCCCTCCACACTGAACAAGGATTGTTCATCGACTTCTTTCTTCGGGATATTCATTTTATCCCCTAAAGAAATGTTTTCGGGAGACCTTCCCTCCACACTGAACAAGGATTGTTCATTAGCTTCTTTTACTGAAGTGATTCCTGTATCATCTCCCAAATAAGAACGCTTTTGTTCCTTCAACCATTCATATACCCTGGGAGTGATTAAAGCTTCCTCATGCAGCCCTTCTACTACTGCAGCATGCACTTGAACATATGGAATGATTTCTTCATCTGTATGAAGACTTAGCGGAACTGACACAAGTTGTGCTTCCACTGGATTACCTATAGCAGGTCTCAAAAGAATTTTCCCACTTGACTGTAAGTGTTCCTCAGGTACAACTGATTTTCGTAGTACGGTGATTTCTGCACCACTGTCCACGATGCCTTGAAATTTTTGACCTCCGATTCCTAAATCCACTTTCAGAAGCTCGCCATCTTTCTCGTTGACTGGAAATTCCCACTCGAAACAAGCGCTATTTAGATTAACACTGACCTTATTAAGGCCCTTACTTTCTTGACTCTTTTTGATTGTTTTCACGTAAGATGTACTTGCTGAATTCAATTTGGGGCAGGATTTTTTCATATGGCCTTCCTTTCCACACAAATAGCAGGAGAATTTCGGACGAATGTCTCTTTGTTCTTGCTGTGGCTTAGTAAAACCCCTTTTCTCATCTCTATTGTTATTTCCGAAATTCGCCCCTTTGGATGGAAGATTCCAATTTTCTTTATGAGAAATTTCTCTCGGTTTTTTATTGAAAGTCATTTTGACATTTTCATAATCATCTAATTTACTGGAAATAATATCAGATGACTTAAACAATGACCATTCATCGATGAAATGTTCTTTAATTTCTGGAGGTACTTTCCTTTTAATTTGATCTGTAATAATCAAATCATATAATTCTTCAAATGTGTTAACTTCTAATCCCCGAATCCATTCAGTAAAATAGTTTTTCAATTCGTAAGCAAAATCTCTCCATGTGATATCAGCTTTTTTAGTATGCTTATTGAAAAGTTGTCGAAATCTTTCAGGAGTAAGTTTATATCTCTTTAACAATAACTCTTTTACTTTTCCGTAATCATTCGTGATTTCTTCGTCTTCCCGAGCTATAACTTCCGCGATTTCGTATGGCAGTAGCCCAATGAGATGAGAAACCCAATCATCTCTTTTAATTTCGGCACGCTTTGCCTGCCGCTCAAAAAGAACTAAATACAGGCTAATTTCGCATGTTTTAGGATCAAATTTTTGTAAGATGTTATGTAATTTTACGCGCGTTTTCTCAGAAGTTTCATTTATAATTCCTTTCTTCTCAAGTTCTATTCTTGCATTTTCCAACCGCATTTTTTCCAATTCTATTTCTTCTCTTCTTAGGCGTTCCTCCATCTCTTCTTTTCTCTGACGTTCCTCTATTTCTTCCCTTCTTATGCGTTCCTCCATCTCTTCTTTTCTCTTACGTTCCTCTATATCTTCCCTTCTTATGCGTTCCTCCATCTCTTCTTTTCTCTTACGTTCCTCTATTTCTTCCCTTCTTATGCGCTCCTCCATCTCTTCTTTCCTCTTCCGTGCTTCAAGTACGTTCGCTAATGTTTCTTTAACAAATTCTTCATCGTAATTCTTTGAAGCCAAAATAGCATCTCTTAACTCATATAACTTTAAATGTTGAGTTCCTTCCACTCCAAGCTCAGTAGCAACTTCTTGCAAATCTTTTTTATTCCCTTTACCCAAAAATGCCATCTTCGGATGGATGAAATCAAATCAAGTTCAAATTTTCCTTAAGAACGCCAGATTTGACATCTTATTTTTTATCTTAAACAACATTTTCCCCCAAATTAAATAAAATAATCATTAAGTCGGAATGCATACATAAAAGGAGAAAAAAAAATAATATGTATCGAAATAACAAATAAAAAAAAAAAATGTTTACACAATCAACTCTTTCATTAAATAAATCAGAATATACTTTATTACATAACCAGCTTTCAATAAATTAGAAATAATGTTGCCATAGCAACACAATCAACTCTTTCATTAAATAAATCAGAATATACTTTATTGCATAACCAGCTTTGAATAAATTAGAAATAATGTTGCCATAGCAACCTTTAATCAAACTTACTTTTAAACAGAAAAAAAAAAAAAAACAATTTCCGATTCATTCCTCAAAGTAAAAAAAATAAACAAAACCGGACGTTCACAAGAATAATTCACTAGTTTTTTTTTTTTTTTTTTTTTTTACTGAGATATTTCATTAATATTCCAATAATAATAAAGATAAATAAATATAAATAATTATCAAGGTCTAACAAATACACAATCATTCAATAAAACAGAACAAATAAATCAAAACAGAGCTCTCTCCTTTTTTTTTTTTTTTTTTTTTTTATCTGCTTTAATGAAATCTTATTTATTCTAAATCACGTGATGAATAAAAAGAACACACAGAATTTAATAACAATGACCTTGAATAGCATAAAAACATATTCTTTTCATCATTCTTTTTACTATTTTCCGGCTTTTTAAATACAAATAAACAAATATATTTCTATTTTTCATTTTTCAAACACTAGAATTATTATTATTTCAACATTACGAAATATTCAATTTTCATTTACATACTCTTTACCTTGTTGGAATACAAAATCGGAACAAAATATCTAAATGCTTAATCCTAATTATTTAATTTAAAACTTATACAAAATATGACTCTTGATGGAACATAAAAAAAAAAAAACATACCCTTTTTTTTTTTCATCACTATCATGAAAAAAATCCATACGAGTACTATAGCTATTTCACATATGCTTGTCGACTTCGCCAATTGTGGTGCCTGCTTTTTCGCACCTGGTTCTTTTCTTTCGGTAAATTCATTTCGAGACACATCAAGACACTGATCACACTTGGTTTACTTTTAAACGTATATTTACTTACGGCACAAACATAAAATACATAACGAATACAGAAATTAACATCAAGTAAAGTATTTTCTAAAAAACATGTAGAATGGAACGTTAGTCCATCTTTATTCACATACGCACACACTGTTGCCACATTTTCGTAACAAACTTTTTAGTTCTTGTTTTTTAATACTCTCGAAATCAGAGGTGCGGCGTTCACAAAGTGATTACAAGTCGTCTTGATTTTTTCCTCGAAAATAATAACATTATCTCTGAGTGTCAGTTTGGATTTCGTAAAGGGAAGTCTACCTCTAATGCCCTAAAAAGAGTCACTGAGAAAATTAAGAGTATTAATAATAATAACGAAATAGCATTACTTCTTTCAATCGACTTCAGGAATGCATTTAACAGTATTTTCTGGAATTCTATTTACGATGCTCTTATTGATTATGAAGTGCCTTCAAGCTTATATAATATAATTTTGAATTTTCTAGAAGATAGAGTTGTTTCCTTCGATGACGTGCACCTGAGTTACAATAGAGGTGTTCCTCAAGGATCTAGCCTCGGCCCGAAGCTCTGGAATATAGTTATTAATTCGTTTTTGGAAGACCCCGAAGTTAGGGGTTCTGTCCAGGCTTTTGCAGATGATCTTCTAATTATCACTCATGCTACGGCCTCTTATCATTTCAGTACTACAGGTAGCAGTTATCTAGAAAAAGTTGTTAAGTGGGCTGAGGTTAGAGGTTTAGACGTCAACAAGGACAAGTCCAACTATACTATGATTCGTAAAGGAGCAAAATTGATTACTTGTAGACCTACGATTATTTTCGGAGATATTAAAATTAAATATCTCAATGCTCTCACTTACTTGGGTGTCGTCATCGATTATAAATTTAACTGGACGGAGCATCTTATTTACCTATACAACAAAGTTTTGGATTATACGGTCAGGGTGAAGAGTATCTCTCGGGCCACGTGGGGTCTGGATACCACGCTATTGAAATATCTTTATTTTATTGTTGTTGAAAAAATGATTTCGTACTGTTCGGAAATTTGGTTCCATGAATAGAGATATATTTTTGATAAATTTAAAAGTATTCAGCGCATATTTTTATTGTTGATTACTAAGTGTTATCCCACAGTGTCCACCGAGGCTCTTTGTGCCCTGGCTGGTATAGTTCCTTTGGGAATTGCTCTCAAGTACAACAAGTATAAAACACAAGTCCTCGATTGGAAAGAAGATGTGATTAGTGAAGATTTTAGTCTCCTTGCTAACGAGTTTACAAAAGACGTTGCTATTATTTTTCCTCCTTGGGAAGTCTTCAATATCGCATGGAGTTACTTCGACTACAACCTTATCGGCAGGGTGAGCGATGTAAACTTCTTCTTCACCGACGGATCGAAATTGGATGGTAAAGTTGGATGTGCTTTCCTTCAAGTCTTTAACAACGATATTTCCCATTCTGAAAAGTTCAGGCTGCCAGACCACTCTAGTGTATTTGAAGCTGAAGCCACTGCCATTTTGGAATCTTTTAAGTTTATAAAGAGACATCTACTCGACAAAATCGTTATTATTTCGGACTCCAGATCTACACTGATGTCTCTTGAAGGTTTTATCATGAAAAACAAGATTATCTGCGAAATCAAAGATCTCACGAAAGAGTTGTATGACGTGGACATCAGGTTGTGCTAGATCAAAGCCCATGCTGGCTACGAATTCAACGAGGTGGTGGATGGGCTGGCTAAAGAGGCCACCCTCATGGAAGACATAAGTATTGCCTTGCCGAAAAAGAAGAACATCATCAACCTAAAGTTCAAAGAGTTAAAAGTCAGAGATTGGCAACTGGAGTGGGACAGCTCTGACAAAGGACGTCATACTTATAGCCTAATTCCGAAGATCGACTCTAGAAGAATTATGGGAAACTTCTACCTCAACCAGATCATCACAAATCACGGGTTCTTTGGAACGTATCAACATCGATTTTTTAACAAGAGTTTTCTTTGCTCCTGCAACTCGGGGATCCAGGATATCGACCATGTTGTTTATCGCTGCTCCCTGGTCGATAGCATCAGACTTGAGCATTTTCCTAAAGATTTTAAAGATGTTCGCTTGTATGTTTTGCTCGCGAACCAAAAAACCAGATTTGGATTACTGCAGATTGTAAAATACTATTGTAACATTTTATTTACTAGTTTGTGATTATTGTGTTTTGTTTATGTGCTTTCTTTTCGTGCTTATAAGTTTTAAGCACTTTTTATCTTATATGAATAAACAATGTATCTTGTACTGTCTTATTTTGGTGGGGTGTTAGGTTTCTCTCATTCGTTTTGGTGAACTGGTTGTTCGTGCCCCTGACCTGGCTTTATTATTTAGTTTTTAGCCCCTCCCCCTACTGTCTGTAAAGTTTATGTACAATTGTTATTATTAGTTTTAGAATTAGCTTAGTTTATATTTGTTATTAGTTGTTGTCTCTTTTGTTGCCTTCCTGTCGGGGTGGTTCTTGGTGGGTTGTGGTGCGGTGCCGTTCGCTGCGGCCTCGCCTGGGCTTTGCCTGGGTGGCCTGCGGGGGTCGGTGCTCGTGCTTCGCACCTGCTGGTGGGGGACCGTGCCTTCGCTCGGTTCCTTGGATCGCTCCGGCTGGCTCGTGCTGGTGTCGTTGTGGTGTCTGGGGCTTCGGGGTGTTCGAGCCTGTGTGGGCTCCTGCTGTGGGGATGCTGTCGCTTTGACGAGACAGTTTGTCACTCGGGTGCCTTCGGGCGGGGCGAGTTACAAGTAACTTACCCATAAGGTAGCGAAATTATTGTTTTTGGGTCAAATTTTCGAAAGTGAGTTTTCGTTATATTTACACGTTTTTAGGTCCCCTGAATCCAAAAATCATGTTTTTAGCAGTTGGTCTGTATGTGTGTCTGTATGTGTGTCTGTCTGTGAGTATGTGTGTCTCTGTGTGTGTCTGTTATCAACATATCTCAAAAACAAATTATAGCAGAAAATTCAAATTTGGTATTCTAAATGCGTATGATATAGGGATGTTACACTAAACTTTTCGTTGAGATCAAGCAAATGGTTCGTGTACAGGGATACCCAAGAGAATTCAAATACATGACGTCTATTGTTAGTGGATGTGCTTTCCTATAATGTTTTACCATTTCCAGGAAAGCTGTTCAGGAATTGAAATGAATTCCTCATAGGAATATGGTAAATAATGTATGTTTTTAAGCTAAATATTCATAGTTTTTTTTTTTTTTTTTTTTTTTTTTTTTTTTTTGTATATTTCAACGTTTTGAGGCTTCCTGAAATTAAGTTTTTTAACGTTTGATCTTTGTCTGTGTCTCTTAGAGTAACTTAAAAACGAATAATTTTAGGAGATTCAAATGTTGTATTTTGAAGTTAATAAAAGTTTGATCAAGATTGAGAAGTTTCGAGGAATGTTGCCTGTGAAAGTTTTCTGAATAATGTTAAGTGAACTTTTAAATTTAATAACAGATTTAATTTCTATATAAATGAAGGTGCATTAATGAAACGGAGGAGTTGATGGGGGCTGGTAGCCTCCTCAAACAGAACTAATTATCATATAAAACTCTTCCGAAGCCTAATTTGAATTGTTTTAACATAGGTTTACATAACAGAACTCGTTGTCTTACCCCTTAATCTCCAACCTGTATTTATAGTATTAAATTTTAGGGTAAGAGAAAGTCGTGTGAGTGACACACCGGATAATTTAAATTAAATGCATTGCTTAATATCGTATTTAACAAGTATGTTTTACTATAGCAATGTGTTTTGGTTGCAAAATTTAAATTTATATTTGTTTTCGCTTTATATAGATTATTGTTGGCAACAACTATGTTTGTCGGCCATTCTTGGAAATAGACTAAAAATAAATAAATAAAATAAATATGCTTACATTCATTGTAAACCGAATTTAATTCAGTACGACAGGGCTTATTTGAATCTATTCTTCCATAGAAAGATATGCAATATTTGTATGCAGACTAATTTTGCTTCAATAGTATATGTATTCCAAAGTTTATGAAATGAAATGTTTTTTTTTTTTTTTTTTTTTTTTTTTTTTAAATATGTGTTCAATAATTTTTATAATTCGAAATTTTAAATTTAAGTAAAATACGAAATTTGTTGGATTTTTAATATATTTTAATGAATTTTAAACGAAAGTGATTTTCATTCAGTAAAAATTGTAGTACCATTGAATCAATGGTAATGATATTATGTTTCACTTGTTTTTAACTACTATAAAGATTCTTTAAACAAAAGAAAATATTTTTAATGTTTAGTGGTAGACGTAAGATTACAGTAATAATTTTTAATGTAAAACTAAAAATGTATTAAAATAGTTTTTAAAAAAATGCATATATATTAAAGATTATACAAAATTTAAATGTAAATAGGATTTACACATGGTAAGCTACATTCCAAAACCTATTGATATTCTCAGGACTTATCTCTAGAAAATACGATTCTTGAATAAACCGAGATTATTTCTTCAAAAGAATCTAAAAGGAAGAGTTTATATTTCGTATTTCCTTCAAGCGAGAAAAGAACAAATGTCTTTTCGTTCTTTTTTTTTTTCCCTTTAAAGGAAAAGGAAACATATTTTTTAATACAATTCAAAGATTTTATTTATTTTGAATCGAAAAGATACGGAGATCGAAAAAATTCTAATTTTTTGCATGAATTTGCTGTAGAATAAATCAAAATTTCCAAATTGTTGATTTCACAACAGCTGAAAATTTCGAAACAGTTTTGATAAAATATTATGACTGATATTTTTAAAGAGGATTTTTATTATTATTTTTTTTTTTTTTATACTAATACTGAGCTATACCAGGGGAAAAAAATAGAAAATGTAAAATAATAAAGTAATCAGATTTTTAATATTAAGGATTTTCTTCAAAGAAATTTTGAAGTGTAAATAGAATTTTTTTTTTTTTTTTTTTTTTTTTTAATAATTACTCCCGAAAAATACTAGAAAGAAAATTAACTCTTCTGATTAATGGACTCTTCCCAGTTTCGTCTGCTCAATCATGTGATAGAGGAAAACGAATAATCGAATTCTGAGAATCGAACAAAAATGTTAATATATAATATAATATAAAATAAAATAAAAGTAATATTGTGCATTTGTAAACAGTAGAATAGTTGTATTTGTAAATTTAATATTTTTTAAAACACTTTTTATGTGTTTATTTATTTTGAACTGTAAAAATCGATTTTTGTATATTCTAGTGTAACTGTTACATTAACTGATCTAGCAATAAATGATAGCTTCTTCTTATGGAATGTTTATGGATTATAATTTGAAATTTTAAAATGTTTTCATTTAGTTTAATTGCATAAAGGTGTTACAAGTTAATTAACTTAGTTATTGTTCTAAATGGATTTATGCAATACGATAATGCACTGTCACTGATTTAAGTACCAAAAATCAGAGTATTTAACCTGTTCTTCATGAACATCAATACAAATATAAACTAAATGATGACTGTAAATGTATACAGCAAACAAAGATGATGAATAATGATATAACATGGATTAAAAATGATGACGTATAAAAAAATAACATAGATTAAATACGATTGATCAAAAATAAGAATAGAAAATACGTTGTTTCCGCAATCGCTATAGATAAACAAGACTTCGTCTGCTATTTGTTTTTCCTCTACCATGTGACATCTGACGTCAGGTGGGAAGAGCCCATTATCAGTTTTTGCTTTCGTTTCCTACATTTTACTTCGTGATCAGTTAGGTTAAATATGATTATTTTAAATTAGTGGATACTTACGTCCTATTTATAGACTACCAAATTAATAATAATTTATGCCAAACATTGTAAATTTAAAGTTTTTTGTAATAATGTTATTAGTACGATAGCACTATTTTTTCAGACAGCGATTTTGCGTTATCGCTCTTCATTGTATTACACTATGAATTTGCTAAGATGCCTGCCAATAGTCAACTTTGCCATTTAATTTCTTAAATTATCTTAAAATATTATGTCAAATTTGTAAAAAAACTTAAAAAAAAAGGTTTTTTACAGATTTTTTTACAGACATTTTTCAAAACCTATACTGATAAGGAAAAAATTCATCCTTGATTGTATGTAAAAACCAATTGCCGATTTCGGTATGCGAGACCATCGCCATTCATAAATTGGAGGGCTTTTGAATGTTTGTTGGCAATATCTCCTGAATAAGTATTGAGGATGGCTTCTGAATATTTGTTGGTGGTATCTCTTGAAAACGTAATGACGTCGGATTTTGAATATTGGTGATATCTATATTGATGATCTTAATATTTATTAGCGATATCTTCTGAATATGTTTTGAATATGGCTTCTCATTATTTGACTATTTTTTGAAGATATGTACCGATGATAGTTTCTGAATATTTATTGGCTATATATTCTGGATGATGCAACCAACAAATATTCAAAATTTAAAATTTGACATTTTATATATGTGTGTGTGCGCGCGCACTTTTTTTTTTTCTTTTCCTGGGCAAAAAAGGAAACATTTTTTTTTTTTTTTTATGTTGGAAGAAAACGAACGTATAAAATTATGAGAAACCATACTAAATGCGATGTCTTTCTGGACTGTTTTCGATATAATATGGCAGCCTGCATACTATTTATTTTGGATTTATGATTTTATGATTTATAATTTAGTTTATGATTTTATCATTTATGCTATATGATTTAAGATTTTTAGACTTATGATTTAGCCATAATCGCCAAAATTAAATCGCCAAATTCAGCTGTGGGGAAATACTATAATTGTTCCCTGAAAACATTTTGAACTGTTTATCATTAATACTCTGATGTTTAAACTATAGAATGTCACTTGTTTCACCTTCTTATCTCTTCTCGTTCCAGAGTAATCAAGCAATCCATGGCCTCCAGTGGTGACGTCCAACTGAATTAACAGACTGTAATTGAATTTCTGACTGTGGAAGGTTGTGGTGTGTTTATCAACATTCATCGTTGTCTGACTACCGTTTACGGGTATGCCTATGCTGATATCAGCACTATGCGGAGGTGGTCGAGGATTGTGAAGCACGAAAATCCAGTCACTTCAAATCTACATTATCTGATAACAACTGACTTCTCGAAGGTTATTTGCCGGCTTTTACACACTCAGTCGAATCTGGCAAAAAAAAAAAAAAACACTTAATTCTATGTTAGAATCTGACTAAAAATTCCAGTACTCGGCTTCTATTGAAGGCAGAGCTTTGAAACATTGGAAACCCTAAAGTATCATTTTGCACCAAACTGAAATAATTCTAGCTCAGCTAAAATAGATGTCATTTTCATTAGAAAATTTACGTGGATAGGGATACAATAATGGAAATAATATGGGAAGTAAACGCAGCAAAATTAAAAAAGGATTTCAGATAAAAATCACATGCTTTTATTGTTTCCTGCAGATCACACACGCTAAATATTGTGGTTAATAATGTAGCTAAATGTTGTAACGGCTACATCTTTTTTCACTTATAGATGCAAAATTTATAAATATATATGTGTGTGTGTATGTATTTCTCTGTTTCAATTTCATTGCGATGTCCTACTTGTTTGTCTCTGAAACCACTGAGAGTCTGAATGATACAAAGTGCGACCATTGCTATATGAACTATTTGATGTGCACGAAGCGTTCATGAATATTTACGAGGACAAAACTCTGAGGGGTTAATCTAGATCTCATTCGCGAATCGAGACTCAGTCATTTGCTAAAAAAGTAGCAGTCATTTGCAGTACATCTCTTGCTGTATGGCACAATATTTTGCTTAAAATTAATTTGGTCAATAAACTTCTTCAAACAAGACATTGGATTAAGCGCTGCTACGAATGCACGACAAAAACAAAAACCTTTATGGAAAGTTGTAAAAGTGATTTGGGGAGAAGTTTAAAAAAAAAAAAAAAAATCTAATATTTCGGCATCAGAAGCATCAGAGGCAAAGCCAGCTCGCTTGTGAAAAATGAAAAAGCAGTTTAATTATGAGTCAGCAGATGAGCCTATATGTGATGTTACACATCATTTAAAAATTAATTTTGATTTTCTTGATGCAGAAACAAATTCAGTTGATGAAAGGTTCAAACAGGCAAAAAGATAAATCATGTTTTCTGATACCTACCTAATGATTATGATACCAAAATAAAACTTCCAAAGCAATTTGGAACTCTAAAAAGATTAAAAGAATCTATAAATCACAGAGACTCACGATGTTATACAACAGACTTATGTAACAAATTTGATAAAGAAAAATGTTGTTGTCCCTTCCTCTGTCTGTGGCCAATGGAGAACGCAGTTTTATAATGACTCAAGAAATAATTGTAAGACTGTCACCATTATCAACAGAGTAAGAACAATTAATGTGAAGTGTATTTATTCTTCTATTGCTAAAATTGACGCCGAAAAAATAATAATGTAAAATATTCAATACCAATAAATAATTCAGTTCTTTAATACAGTATTTGATTGTCTCTGTGTCTTACACTGTCGTGAAAATTTTGTTAAAGGGGCGCCATTAAAACTTTTTGCCTAGGGCGCCAAATTTGTTCGGGCTGGCACTGGATAGGATTATAACCTCATGGTTTTCACAGCTCTAGGTTAAAAAAAAAAAATGAGAGATAGAACAAAAAGTTTAATAACGAAATATTTTCATTTTGAAATGGGCAAAAAAGTTCATGGCATTTCAGGCAAGCATTTATTTCGTTAATAGAGCATACACATTTTCGCTTCTTATGTTAACATTACTCACGGAAAGAGAAACAGTTGAGAAGTATTTATATTGAAAGATAGGTATAGTCCAAGATACGAAAGTTTGAAAAAAAAAAAAATTGTGACACGAAATCACAAAGCGTAACAGGCGAAGAATCCGACTACATAAACGTTAATCGCAACAGGACATTTTGGAGCAAAAATGGGAAAGTTATTTCCTTTTCTAAAAACTAACAATTTTACTACAGATGCCATTCATCAAAAACCAAACATTTTTAACTATCACACGTGCTCATACATTTAAGAAAATAAAAAAAAAAATTGAAACATCAACATTACTTCATTTTCATTTTTTACTGAGCACGCGCTGTAATATAAAATTCGTCGAAATCAAGCATTTTTAACTACCGCGGCTCATACATTCACAAAAATAAAAAAGTGAAACATCAACATTATTTTCCTTTTCATTTTTTACTGAGCTCGCTCTGTATAATATAAATGGTAAACATAAAGCAAATTTGTAGTGTCAATATGGCGGGATTGCTGGTACACTGCTGACTGTTAAAAAAGCTGTTTTCTTGCGGTTGCGGGTATGTTACTGACGCGAAAAATAGATGAAAACAATCTTTGAAGCGGGTTGTATAGGGCAGTTCCTTGTTTGTAAACAAACATCTCAACTTTTATGAGTGGTTGGCAAAAAGGCTTGGGAAAAGCATAGCGATGGCGATTACTTGATTACTACCAACGGAAAATCAATGGTGGGCGGGGCGCGGGAAAGTCGAGCGCGCTTTTTTGCCAACCACATGACGTCACGAGGAAATGCTCTATATCGTGCCAAAATTTGAGCTCAATCGGTGCGGAACATTTTGAGTTTTGAAGCGCACACAAACCAACTTAACATTTTTATAGATATAGATGTTTCATAGAAACAAACTTTGATACATATCTTCTGGTAAAATTTAAATAATAAGTATATTTTGCATTCAAATTTTGAAACAGTGAGAGAGATTGTTTAAAATAAGTAAAGAATATGCAGAGAATTTTTCAAGATTTTATCGCCATGTATAGCAATATTTTAAAATTTTCAAAAATACGTTTTATAAAATAAAATATGTTTCTATTTCTAATGCAATTCTATAAAAAGTTAATTTTGTATGTTACAAACATCTTAAGAAATGTATTTATTTATTTATTATTATTATTATTATTTTATGAAAAAATTCTTTCTTTATTATTATTTTTTTAATTACTATAGATACATTCTTCAACTATCTATATATATAAAAATGAATGTTTGTCTGTATGTTATTTATAAAATCGTAAACGGCTTGACCGATTTCGATCATTCTTTGTTTGTTTTTTTCCTTATAGGTCAGGGATGGTTTAGGAAAAAAAATTGAAAAAATCTTTAAAATTAATTAAAATATGAAAATAATAAACTTATTGACTTATATTGACTTAATATAAGCCATTTAAATTTTTAATTGTTGCCAAAAAAGTTTACGAGATATATTTATTTATTGTTTTAAGCATAAAATGAAACTAGCTAGAACCCGTCGACTTCGACGGTCACTTCATTGACCGTAATGTTTAAAAAATCGTCGTATCATTATTTAAATGTATTTCAAGTTAAAACATCTAATATAATTTACAACATTTCACTTTAAAAAAAAAAGAAGATCGGAAAAATGGTTATAAATTGAAATACTATATATGACATCACGTTCTACAAAGTACTGTTAATGTGACGTCAAACTGACTCCAAACAAAACAGTTGCTATCTTTTATTTTCTGTTTCTTTTAATACTAAGGCTACATGTTAGCTGACCCGCCCGGCGTTGCCCGGACCCATGATAATAACCTTAATTGAACCTTAAATTTGTATGATTTTATATCTTTAACTCGACTTTGTTTGAATTTCTATTTTTAAATAAAAGCATCGCGAAAAAAATAATCAGCTGTAACAAAAAAAATTACCTCGAACCGAACGAAACTCAGTCTTGTGACACCGGTGTCTGCGGCAGCACATACGTGAGCCGCTAATAACATAAAAAAAAAATTCCCAAAAATTAACCTGCAACCGAAAGAACCCGCCTGGTGTTGGCCGGCCCATGATAATAACCTTAAATGCACCTTAAATTTGTATGGTTTTATATCTTTAACTCGATTTTGTTTGATTTTCTATTTTTAAATGAAAACATCACAAATAATAATAATAATAATAATCTGTCACAAAAAAAAAATTACTTTAAACGGAACGGAACTCGGATTCGTATCCCAGTGCCTGTGGCACGTATATGCAGGCCGCTATTAACATGAAAAAATTCTCAAAAATTAACCTTGAACCGAACGAACCTCTGACTCGTGTTACCGCTGCCTGCGGCTTCGGCACCGTATAGCAGTCATGCTACGCAAGCACTGCAAAATCCACTTTCCTCCAACAGGGAGCGCAGTATGTTGTATACGAACATCACCAATCACCTTGAATTTCCAAGACCTTTCAAATAAGGTGTCACATGGTGGTATCAACTGCAAAATCTTTAGTTGCACTTTCCACCGCCAGGGGGCGCAGTTTGTTCTGTACGAACATCACCAACGGTGAGGAAATACCAAGACCTTTAAAATAAGATATAACATGATAGGGTCTACTACAAAATCACCTAGTTCCATTTTTCACCACCAGGGGGCGCACTATATTGTATACAAACATCCCCAATCAACATGAAATTTCAAGACCTCTATCACCAATCGCCTTGGATTTCCAAGACCTTTTAAATAAGGTGTCACATGGTTTTGTCAACTGCCAAATCCTTTAGTTGCAGTTTCCACCGCCAGGGGGCGCACTGTGTTCTGTACGAACATCACCAACGGTCAGGAAATACCAAGACCTTTAAAATAAGATGTAACATGATAGGGTCTACAGCAAAATCACTTAGTTCCATTTTTCACCACCAGGGTTCGGACTATACTGTATAGAAACATCCCCAATCGACATGAAATTTCAAGACCTTTAAAATGAGGTGCTACATGTGTGGGTCTAGAACGGATTTCCCTCTCAAACTAATTTCCCCTCTTTCCCCTCCCCTCCAAATCTACCTTCCCCCTTTTTTCCCCCTTTAAAATCGAAAATTCCAAATTCGCAGATATTGATTTTTTAGTATTCGACTCTAGTCCCCATATGTACAATTTCTTCCCCGTGAAGTAATTTGAAGCTTAGTTAAGCTCGTAAGCGTGTTTTTAACCCGAAACGGGTGGGAAACGGTTTCCCACCCGTTTCCCCCCCTTCGACTTTTTTTTATTTTTCTCTTCTCATAGCACATCTACAGGCCAAGACCTTTTTTTAGACACCTCAACCAAATTTTTACGTCAAGTAGTTCTCTCAATATAGTGGAGACCACGGAGTAGTGGAGACAGACAAAAACATGTTTCAAATTAATATATAGATTTTTTTCATGTTGCCACACTGTAAAAAAGGGTCAATAATTAAAAAATAAAATGATAACACGTGAACTTTGTTTTTATAAGGCAATAAAAATTCAGATAAACTCGCTGTATTGTTGCATTTCCGAAAATGACGTCATTCGTTTTTAACCCAAACGGGTGGGAAACGGTTTCCCCCCTAGGGGGAAACCATTCGACTTTTTTTTATTTTTCTCTTTTCATAGCACATCTACAGGTTGTCTAACCTTTCTAACGAAATTTTACACCTAGCCGTTCTCTCAATATAGTGGAGACAGACAAAAACATGTTTTAAATTAATATATAGATATGCGTTCATGCAAAAAATAAGAAATTACTAAATGTTAAATTGGTCGATGAGAAAATGACACACTATAATTTTAAAATAAAATAGTAATATTACAAATCTAACATATTTCTTCGGAATTTTATTTCACAGCATTTTTTTTATATACCTCAACTTCAGATTTTTTTTTTTTTTTTTTTTTAGTATGGCGGATGAAACACGCTTGGCATAAAAGTTAATTCAGCATTATGGTAAAGGTATTTTCTTATTGATAATTCTTGACAATTTTTTATAATTTTGATGCTGAAGTAGATCGGACATTTTTCTCCAAGGAAAAGATAGAAAGAAATACGCAAGCGAAGTGAAGACGTCACTGGCCGTTCGTAGATGCAAGAAAAATATTTCCTATGTTAAACGCCCATTGGATTTTTTGTAAAAAAATCTGGAGTGACTCCACTCGACTTTCCGAACATTGAGTAACTAACAGTTTTGTAGATAAAATAAAGAAAGAGGAATTGCTAAACAAACAAAAGAGAGAAAACCATAATAGAGTGTTTTTTTCTCCATATATCACACGAGGTTTTATTTAACGCTACTGAACTTTGAGCCCTTAGATCATAATGATAAAGAATTTTTCGTTTTGTCCCTGTAAATATCTATAGATGCTAGATTCACCAAAATGCTTATAGTTAGTGCAACAGTGATTTATAATATTCATACAAATTTTCAGCTCAATTGTATAAGGCGTTTAGATGCTATCGCACTTTTAAAAATTTGGTCTCATAGGCCATAATGATAAAGAATTTTTCTTTGTGTCCCTGTAAAAAAACTGTAGTGCTAGATTCACCAAAATCTATACGGTTGGTGCAAATGCGACCTATAACATGTGTACAATTTTTTTGCTCAGATTAATAAGGCGTTTAGACGCTATCACACTTTTAAAAATTTGGCCCCATTGGCCTTAATGATAAAGAATTTTTCTTTGTGTCCCTGTAAAAAAACTATAAGCGCTAGATTCTCCAAAATCTATACAGATTGAGTATCTGTGACCTATAATATGGGTATAAAATTTTTGCTCAATTGAATAAGGCGTTTAGATGCTATCGCACTTTTAAGATTTTGGTCCCATAGGCCATAATGATAAAGAATTTTTCTTTGTGTCCCTGTAAAAACTATAAGTGCTAGATTCACCAAAATCTATAGGGTTCGTACTATGGTGACTTACAATATACGTACCAACTTTCAGGTTAATCGAACAAAGCCTTTAGACGCTAGCGTGTTCACAAACATACACACATACACACATACACACATACACACACACATACATACATCATCGTAAAAATAGTGAAAACGGACTCAGGGGACCTCAAAACGTATAGAAACATCAAAATCTCGAATTCGGATTTTTGACATGATTACAATACTTTCCTCACTATAGTGTTCGGAAAGTAAAAATATTAAAAATCGAGGAAAAATATTTCCCGATTTTAATCCGCATATTTAGGTATAGATATGTATTAGTTATCATATCCATGCATTAGATTAAGTTATTTTTGTTGTAAAATTGGCAAAATTTGAATTTTTAATTTCAAAACTCTAGAAGAAAAAAAAATGGCAAACTTCCATATTCGATTGAAAGCACAAACATTTAATTTCAAAGGATGATATTAACACAATAAATATCCAACTAATATACTGATTAAAAGGGAAATGATAAATATTCTATCATAATTTGAAGTCAAATTTGTTTTCAAATGTCTAAATAAAGTATCTTATATAAGATACTAATATGTTGTAGCGGAATAGATTTGATATCGGTCATCCTTGGTAGAAAAATAAAATATCGCCAAATTATTTGGCGAACATAATTTAATTCCTTTCAAAAATCATGGTTATTTTAACAACTTATTTTAAGACAGTAATGAATAATATGAAACAATATTTCGTACAATGCATATTACAAAAATATACATCTGGCATGTATATTTTCGTATTACGCTTTTGATCACCAAATACAATAAGCGCCAAGAACGACAGAGTTTTGAAATTTAAAATTAAAATTTTGTCAATTTGACAGCAAATTAACTCAATCTAACACATGCACATGATAACTAATACATGTGTGTACCCAAATATGGGGATTAAAATCGGGAAATAATTGTCTTCGATTTTTAATCATTTTTTACAAAAAATCCAATGGGCGATTGACAGGAAATCATTTTCTTGCATCCGCGGACGGTCAATGACGTCACACTTCGCTTGCGTATAGGAACAATAATCGCATAAATTATATTTTGGTCTAAAACGGCAACAAAAAATTTAAAAGTCGCCAAGGGCATTAAGGCTGTACCATGATCAAGTTTACATACTAATTTATTTATTTTTCTATGTACCAACTACTATTAACTAAGCATGAAGTATATATAACAACAAAATAATAATTGTCTCATGCGATAGATGTTGCCGATCATAGCATATTGTAATATTATATGTGGCTTGAAATTGCTGTCATTCTATGGTTGATTGATTAAATCAAATAAATATAGGAAACAACTTGAGAGCAAATATTATGTACATCACATACAATGTTGTTCATATGTAACTGGGATTCAGATATAAAAGAGCTACTTCAAATTTTTCGATACTGTCCGTATCGAAACTGTTATGTATGATAAGCAACCAAATGGAAGCCCACGGGTAAGCCATTGTCGCAGGCAATAGGGACAGGCACCGGAGATTGCAAGGACGAACAAGGCGCTGCCTAAGGCAGCGGAAACCCAAAGAAAGCTTTTGACCTGATTTCAGTTTTTTTTTTTTTTTTTTTTTTTTTTCATAAAGCATATAGAAAAGAGTTTGCCAGCGAAGCGGGCAAAGCCGTCCAAAATTGTTTAAGAACTAAAATATTATTCAACAATTCGCCGGGAAATGAAAAAAAAAAAAATCATTTATTTGTAAAAAAAAAAAAAAAAAAATTGAAACTTATAAATATTATATGAATTTCACCACATAGTTAAAATTTTAATTAACCAGTCACCAAATTATTTTTAGAACCAGATTAATATTGTGCAATAGTGAACTAAAATCATACAAAGAAAGGTTTCGAAATAAAATTCATAATTGACGACCCAGTTTTTATACTTCCACAACGCAGTACTGTTTTAGTACAGAATCCCTATGGACGAATTTTAAATTTTTATCGCCATGTTGGCGATAACTTTATATTTATTTATTTTGGCATTTTATTTTGGCTTTCAGTGAGTTACAAATTTTTTTGAGTGTACTTTATCAGACTCTGTTTTGCACAGCACCACAATGATAAGGTTTCATTTCATTACATATTATGATCAAACCGTCAGTTCCCACACATACACATCAAAATTTCCACGTGAACGAAGTCGCGGGTAACAGCTAGTTAGTTATAAAGGTAATGACAAGTTCTTTAGAAAATTACCCATATTGAAAAATTACACCTCAGGAAAGGAAAACGGTATTTCTACAAATACAAAAAATTTATACTGGTCGACTGTTGCTGCTATGTACATGGTGATTTTTTTTTTCTTTTTTTAACTGGCACTATTCATAGCCATCTGTAAATCAATCTAATAACCAAAATGTCATCAAATTTGGTATGAAGACTAATGTTGAGATAAAAAGTAGGATTCCGTTTGAAAAAAAAAAAAAAAAAAGTTCCAAAAATTGCTATGGATATTTATGAAGCTGTACAATGTAAAAAAATTGTAAAAAATGTTACAAAAAAAAAAAAAAAAAAAAAAAAAAAGTGAAATGTTAAGCTTTATTCATTACATATACTTCCCTGGCAAGTAATGTGGATCCATTGAATATGACCGCGTTCTGGTAAGTCGCATGTTCATTTGAGTTGACTCACATGAGCTCAGAACATTTTTCGGAGCTGTCTACATCTTCTCATAGCCCAAATTACTGGTGCTGTAGTCTCCTACTAAACCAAAAATTTAAATTTTACTTTGATACCCGTGTTTTATGCTAATTCTTGGCTTAGTAACCTACAACAGCGCCATTAATACCCCTACCGGCGATTTTTGGAACTATTTTTTTTTTTTTTTTTTTTTTTTTTTTACGGAATCCTACTTCCCATATCATCAGTAAGTATCCATACCAATATTGTCACCATTTCGGTAGTTAGATCCAGCTACAGGTGGTTCTGAGTAGTGTTGGTTTAAAATATTCATTCTGTATAAATATAATTTCACAATGAATGATTAAAATTAATACTCATTGAGTATACGAAATTTTGTGTTATGCTTCCATATTAAAAATTATGATAAAACGGGACTATAGTGTCACTTGTTGACCGATATTTCCCAAAAGCTGATAGACACCTATTTTTGCCAATTTGCAATTAAACATAACTATTTATGGGATTATATCTATTAGTTTTCGAGCTGGAGTTGGTTTAAAAAAAAAAGAAATTCTGAAGCACACAGACCGACATTTTGTTAAAAAAAAAAAAAAAAAAATTCAAATTCTGTTCAGGTGTTCAGGACATCTCTTAACATGTACGTAAAAAAAAAAAAAAAAAAAAAAAACGGAAGTTGAAAATTTTTATGAATTTAATACTTTTTCTACTGAATATAGAAAAAAAAAATGCGTTATTTAGAAAAATACTCCAATCTTATACTATTAAGTGAGCAATATTTGTATATTTCACTGTTCTCGAAAACGGTAGTTCGGATAGTCACGAGATTTAACACAAAGGTGCCTCCCGAAGGATCATTGTGCACACCGAAGTCAGAATTTCGAATTTTTGTTTAGTTTTCTTTTAATTAATAAAAATATGAAAAGAATAAGCTAATAATAGCAAAAAAATAGCCATTTAAATTTAACCAAAAACTTACATACTGTAGCTATTTATGTGATAAATAATAAAATAATAAATATAGTTTAAAATATAGTTTAAAAAGCATGCTTTCATAGCACATCGAACTAAAAAGTGAAAAATAAATATAGTTTAAAAAAACTAAAAAACACGCTTTTAAAGCACATCAAACTAAAAAGTGAAAAATAACTCTTAATATAAGCTGAAAACAATAATGAACGAAAAATACTAGTATAATTGTGAAAAAAGCGTGGGTTGCTCGATATACGAAAAATATGGCACAAAGCACCCCACGCTTTTTTCACAATTATACTAGTATTTTTCGTTCATTATTGTTTTCAGCTTATATTAAGAGTTATTTTTCACTTTTTAGTTTGATGTGCTTTAAAAGCGTGTTTTTTAGTTTTTTTAAACTATATTTATTATTTTCCCTCTAGGAACGATATGCAGTAAAAACAAATTGAAATAATAAAGTAGGGCTGTCCTTTAACATTCAACACAGTATTTTTCTTCTTCTCTATTTGGTGCTAAGAGAAGACCTTACTTCTTTCAATGTGGTCATTTCTGTTCTAAACTTTTGCAGAATATGGATATCCTCCCGCATAAGTTTTCGATGTTTACTGGCTGGATTTTTTAAAATAAATTTGAAGAATTTTTGATTATATAAATTTTTGACATGAAATTAAAATTCTCAAAAACATGATTTCGGATTTTATTTTTTTTCATGTTTTATTTCAACATGAACTCTTATTTTCTTTTCAGTACCCTCAGCTATTCAAGGATCAGCCAGCAGATAAGGAGAAAGAAGAGGCCTTTAAGAAAGCTCTCGACCTCCTGGAAGGATTCCTGGGAAAGACGGCTTATGCAGCCGCTGACCACCTCACCCTGGCGGACTTTTCACTCTTGGCCAGCCTTACATTTGCCGAGGTAAGCGATAGCGCACGATACCTAACCTTGACAACAACTAAAGCCCGTGTTATTCTGTGCGATTGTTTTTCCCAGAATTACTCGTTACATAATGTTTTTTTTTTTTTTTTTTTTTTTTTTTTAATATTTCTTTTTACAGTTAAAATATGTGAAAAATGCACTAAGTTAATTTTTCGTATTTTTAAAAATAAAATGTAAGATTTTTTATTAAAATCACACAATCAACTGATTGGAAGAAAATCATATTTATTGATTTTTTTTTTTTTCTGAAAATAATGCCTGGACCGGGAGTCGAACTCCGGGTCTTTGACTTACAAGGTCAAGGCTCTACCAATTGAGCTATCCAGGCCGACAATTGGTCGGCATTACTCACTCAGACAACCTGTAGGCAGAGACATCTGGTCTATCAAATAGATAGCTCAACAGAAATAAGCCCCAGGTAATGGAAAACACCATTAAACAATGGGAGAACCCGGCCCAGGCATTATTTTCACTCAGTCGAAAAAAAAAAATTAAGATGTTTAAAAATTTAAAGAATCAGTGTTTGCTAAACTATAATAACGGTTGTGAATTTTCTAAATATGAGAACGGGATTAGGGGGGGGGGGGATCTTTATAGCATAACATGGTTTTTGGTTTGTCGGCGAGGATAGTTTTTGTACGTTTTTAACTACCTCGTGATCCACCGTTGGGTTATAGCAACGTTCGCTTTTGTGGAGGAATGTACCATTTGTGGATCATATTCTCTGCAGTTTTATTTGGAAATTAGCATGCTTTGCCCGTTGCGTTGGTGACTATATTTTTATACCGCTTTACAAAAAAATAAAATCCATTGAAATCGCTCAAAACCTCGCTTCGGTTTCCCGCTGCCTTCGGAAACGTTCACCTCGTCCACGCTGTTGCATAGTTGCCGACCTAATCTGGAGAATTGTTAGTACTCGCCCCCTTCTTTATACCAATCTGTTAGAATACTTTTCGTTTTATTTAATCATAAATACATTTGAAGAGAATTACTTCAAAAATTAAGTGGTGTAGAAAAAGGGACGGGTACTAACAATTCTCCGGATTAGGCTCCACTATTCTCGGTTCCGGGTCCCTACTGCGTGTATCTGCATCTTAACTGGACATTTCAACTTAGGTGCTTACTAGACAACAGCGATTATTCAAGAGCAACCTTTTTACAGATGATTATATTTCAGTATCTTATTGACATTTTTAATTTTGGCACCATGTTTTAGCTAAACCAAGTATTACGTGTTTAGTGAGATTTTTGTCAAAAGTGAAATAATTGCCTATTACAGCAAAATATTTTTGCAATTAATTGCAATTTTTTTTTTCGACTTATGTATTAAGTGTAGATCACTTTATACGACTTATGTATAAAGTGACAATAATTTCATGCCAAATATATAATATGCTCTGAGCGATATATCAACCCAATGAGATAAATAAATTTGTAGAAGTTGCATATTAATTCCCATTTTAAATATTTTATTTTGATTTATTAATTTAAATGTAAATACTAAATGTAGGTTTTAAATATTTATGATTGTTATGTCTTAGTACCAAATTTATTTAAATGGTAAAATTGTGAGGAAAAGTAATGGAATGGAACAAACAGGAAAGTCTCAATAAAATCAAAATTATAAACACATGTGTAAAAGAAATTTTAAGAAATGAATATACTAAACGTTACTAAGAAACAAAACAGTTACCACATGTCTTTATATTTAAGAACAGACAACAAAACTGTCCTGTCGTTGTAAATTAAATTTATGCCATTTTGTTCAGAATTTTATATCTATTACTTAGAAAACAAAAATAGATTTCTTTTTCCTTTAAAATATATATATATATATACATAGAACTTGTCAAATTGAAGTTTGTACGTAGGGACCCTATGACAAAATAATTAAAAGATAAAAAAATTTTTATAAACCATGTTTTTTAATTTTCTGTTGAATCATATAAACGCTACTGAAGGCAGCCGGAACCCCAGCAATTGGATAAAAGTATTAGAAAAATTCCTTGCTATCGTCTTTTGAGCTATTATAAAAGTTTCAAATGGCTATCTAGCCGGGAAGTTAGTTAAAAGTTGATTGCAAGCTTTGTACTGAAAACGCTGCCGAAGGCAGCAGGGTCCCGAAGCAATTGGATAAAAATATTTTTAAAAAGCATTTTCACCGTATTCTGAACTGTTCCGAAAGTTTCAAATGTCTAGCTACTCGGGAAGTTAGTTAAATGAATTTTCAGTTGAATCATACGAACGCTGCCGAAGGCAGTAGCGATCTGAAACAGTTGACTAAAAGTATTAAAAAAAGTATATTGCCACCGTGTTCTGAGCTATCCTGAAAGTTTCAAATATCTAGCTAGTCGGGAAGTTAGTGAAAAATCGATTGCAAGCTTTGTACTGGTAACGCTGCCGAAGGCAGCAGGAACCCGAAACAGTTGGCTAAAGGTATTTTAAAAAAAGCATTTTCACCGTGTTCTGAACTATTCTGAAAATTTTAAATGTCTAGCTAGTCGGGAAGTTAGTTAAATAAATGTTCTGTCGAATTATATAAGCGCTGCTGAAGGCAGCGGGACCTGAAATAGTTGACTAAAATTATTAGAAAAATGTATTGTCATCGTGTTGTGAGCTGTCCTAAAAGTTTCAAATGTCTAGCTAGTCGGAAAGTTAGTGAAAAATCGATTGCAAGCTTTGTACTGAAAACGCTGCCGAAGGCAGTAGGAACCCGAAACAGTTGGCTAAAGGTTTTAAGAAAATGCATTTTCACCGTGTTCTGAACTATTCTGAAAGTTTCAAATGTCTAGCTAGTCGGGAAGTTGGTTAAATAAATTTTCTGTCGAATCATATAAGCGCTGCCGAAGGCAGCGGGACTTGAAATAGTTGACTAAAATTATTAGAAAAATGTGTTGTCACCGTGTTGTGAGCTGTCCTTAAAATTTCAAATGTCTAGCTAGTCGGAAAGTTAGTGAAAAATCGATTGCAAGCTTTGTACTGATAATGCTGCCGAAGGCAGCGGGAATCCGAAACAGTTGGCAAAAGGTTTTAAGAAAATGCATTTTCACCCTGTTCTGAACTATTCTGAAAGTTTCAAATGTCTAGCTAGTCGGGAAGTTAGTTAAATAAATTTCCTGTCGAATCATATAAGCGCTGCCGAAGGCAGCGGGACTTGAAATAGTTGACTAAAATTATTAGAAAAATATATTGTCACCGTGTTGTGAGCTGTCCTGAAAATTTCAAATATCTAGCTAGTCGGGAAGTTAGTTAAAAATCGATTGCAAGATTTGTCCCTGACAAACACACAAGAATCGAAGTTAATAAAAACATGGTAAAATAGACATTTAAATTTAATCCATGATTTAATTGTTGCCCCCCCCCCCCAAAAAAAAAAAAAAAAAAAAAAAACTTATACTATCCGCGATTGTAATGAAATGCTCGCCCTCTGGTGGGCTACGGTGAAATTACAATAAACATGGTTTAATTCGAATTCCATATAGCCGCCATTGCTAGCCGATGTTTAGTTTCACATATATTTATTGAATAAAAATGAATAAATACGGTAAAAAAGATAACACATACTTTTGTGTGCCACAGTGTAAATCCAAAGCATCAAGAAATCCAGAATTGAGCTTCCATTTATTTCCAAATGACGAATTTAAAATTTCAGTTGCTTCGGCTAATGGAAGTAAAGAATTAATCAGATGATTTGAAACTAATATTTGTTCAACTTCATTTAAAATCTACTTCCGAATCGAACTTTGAATAAACTGAAGTATTTTTTCCAAAAGCAATCAATTTTCCATAATGTAATGGCGGAGAAATTATAGTACGAATATTAAGTAGAATAACAAGAACACTATTGGAACACACGTGGCTAATGTTTACTAACAACTGCAGTGTTCACAAAGCGCCGTCTATCGATCATTACAAACGCGGATTAAGTGAGCAATATTTGTATTTAAATTGATTTAAATTTTATCCATAATTTAATTGTTGCCAAAAAAAAAAAAAAACTTACAGTGCGTTGCATGAATATAAACGCACCTTTTCCAATAACCAGAAATAGAATTTTTAAAATTTAAAAGGAAAGAATGTGACTTACAGTTATTGCATATGACTAACAACTGAATAAGGTGCTTTGAGCACGTACGCTTAGGCTCATACAAGCTTATGTAAATGAGTGTCTAAGCATTTTCTTATTTTCACTGTTTTTCGTTTGTTGCGCGAAATTAAACGCACTCTGTATTTTGCGCTTAAAATTTAACAGAGCCACCGGAATTAAATTAAAACATAGATAGTCGTGTTGCTAAAGTTCTCTAAAAATAGTTTTAATGCCTGAGTGCAAAATTTACGGAGTTTGTTTAGGATGACAAGAGGGAAAACTTTGGCAGTAGACGAGAGGATAAAAAAAGACTTCGTGCGTAGTAAAGGGTTTAGCAATCATGAAATTGGGCACCGAATAGGAAGAAGTGAGAGGGTTGTGCGAAGTTATATAAAGAAATGAGCAAATTATGGGAAAATAGCGTATAAGAAGCGAACAGGAAAGCTCACAAGTTACGCCAAACATCGAATATGCAACGCTGCAAAGAATAAGAATATTTCCTGTGTGAAGATAAAGGCTCAATACAAGCTGGGTGTTCATCGGACAACCATATGGAGAACAATCAAAGTTGCAACATTCATTAAATTTAAGAAAATGAAGGCGAAACCACCCCTCACTCAAAAGCACAAAGATATGCGGTTGGAATGGGCACGAAAATGGATTCTAGATCGACTAAATTGGGAAAAAGTCATCTTCTAAGATGAAAAAAAGTTTAATCTCGATGGCGCGGACGGATTTCATAGTTACTGGCACGAATTGAGAACCGAAGAAATGTACTGTTCAAAACGTCAATCTGGAGGTGGGTCTGTCAGGGTGTGGGCAGCCATAGGTTTTAAAGGGACTTTCAAATTAGAGTTCGTGGAGAACACTGTGAACTCTGTAGATTATGTCCAGATACTCACAAGGATCCTCCGCCGTCCAGCAGTCCAGAAAGCTGGAAGAAATTATATTTTTCAGCAAGACTGTGTATCTGTACATACAGCACATATCGTGAAAAAATGATTCCGTGACAATAAAATTAAAGTTCTGGATTGGCCCTTAAAAAGCCCCGATTTAAACATAATAGAGAACGTATGGGGTATTCTGGTTCGCCGTGTTTACGTAAACGGAAGGCAGTTTAACACGAAAAATGAACTAAAATCGGCCATTTAATTAGCTTAGAAGACAATCAGCTTGGATTACCTCATGCCACTATATCATTCAATGCCAAGGCATTTAGACCTGTTCTAGAAGCCCATGGTAGCTTTACAAAGTATTAGATGCAGTATTTGTTACTCAGTTATCTATTTTTTACATGTGCGTTTAAATTCATGCAACATGTACTTTTGTCATAAATTCACTGAAATTGTTTTCTAAAAAGGAATATTGGTCTTTCATTGTTTTGACTCGTATTTGCATTTCTTGAGTCATACACATACAGTTTGCATCAAGTGTCATCCATTCATATTTTTTTTATTACACTTCTATACCATTCTAATTCTTAAAGCTAAGGTGCGTTTATATTCATGCAACGCACTGTATACTATTAAGTGAGCAATATTTGTGATTTGTATTTAACATGGAGCACGGAGTAATATATTATAGGAGAAGAAGGTAACGCTGAAATTTTGTGATGTTGTTTTATAATGTTTACAGAGGGCGCCAGCGTGCAATCCTTCCTTCTCTCCAGCTTCCGCAATGTTATTCAATGGGGAAATGTCTCGTTTTAATTATTTTTTTAAAAATAATATCAAGCTGAAAAATTTTCGATTGAAAGCAAATTTCATTAAATAGAGTATTCTAACCAACATGTTTTTTTTTAAGAGCCATTTTATACTAATTTTACTTTGAAAGAAAGCTTTTAAAAAATGACGATTCTTATGAACCGAAGCTAGCTAAAACAGACAATTGGGAGGAAGGAGAATGGATGAAATTTTGTAAAGAAAAAAAATAAACTTACTTTAGGTGCAGAAAACACGAACTCGGACTTTATTTTTCTCCTAGGGCTTTTTTTTTTTTGTTTTTCTTATCACTATCATAGCCTGTTTTACAACTAGGAACGAAGCATTTATTTGAAACATCTGAATTATGCAGTTTTAAGAACTTACAAAGAAATTAAATTGCTTAAAATAAAAAATTTTAAATGTACTCCAGCAAAATTCTATTGAAAACAACAGTATATCCGCGCCGAGGTAGGGAGGAATGACAAGTGGCGCCCTCAATATTTACCAAAAAATTTAGATCACAGTTTCGTAGCTTTCTCCCATTGGACTTTCAACTCCTATTAATATTACTCCGTGACATGGAGTAATATTAATAGGAGTTGAAGGTCTAATGGGAGAAAGCTACGAAACTGTGATCTAAATTTTTGGTAAATATTGAGGGCGCCACTTGTCATTCCTCCCTACTTCGGCGCGGATATACTGTTGTTTTCAATAGAATTTTGCTGGAGTACATTTAAAAATTTTTATTTTAAGCAATTTAATTTCTTTGTAAGTTTTTAAAACTGCATAATTCAGATGTTTCAAATTTTAATATAATCTTTTTATTCATGGGTTCTTTTTAAATTAGATTATAACTAGCGATAAATATCTTTAAAATTATAATCAATCATATTCATTATTTATCAACTAATTATTGAAAAGGTACTCACCCTTTCTTCTTTTCACGGCCGACTTGAACTTAGGGAGTTAGAAGAGAATATCGATGACACAAAATAATATTTCTGGAACTTTTGCTTTTAACATATATAATTAAATGATGATGATGGAGGTCTATGTACAATGAAATATATGTACAAAATTTGACGATTAATAAAACATCTTTCAAATTATTTCTACTTCACATAATGAATAACTTTCTGTATATTCAAAATATTCAGTTTTCTTCTTCTTTAATAAAACAGAATCATAATAAATTTTAAGACACCGTAAAAGTGCCTTTCCTTTCAAGTCTACATCTTTTTTAACACTCCACTTTCGAATCGAAAGTGCATCTTATTCTAATAAAACCAAAAAGAGAATAAAAAATAAAAATAAAGCATTCCCGCTGTCGCGACAGGTGGCCGAAAAACAGAGGGAAAACAATGGGGGGAAGGCACTGATGTTGCAACATCCTCCCACCTTGAGCATGGAAAGATTCTGTACATGCTCAACAACATATTAAAGAAAAAGGAAAACTGTTTACATTCTAAAATATTCTTAGTAAAATAATAAACAATATAATATAAAAATAGTTCAGAAAAATGTTCAAGTCATTTTGGACTTAAAGTTATATAGTCAGTTTAGATATTAAAGTTTTTTCACTGGTTTGATAATTCTACCAAAACTAGAGGTCTGAATTTGATTCTTGTTTACAATTGTATCACTAAGTTCTAAAGGGCAAATCCTCTGTAGTGGTCGTAAAATTTCACCATTCAGTGTTTTCAGTTTGGCAACACGAAATTGTCCATCTTTACCAGGATAAAGTTCCACCACTTTGGCCAATGGCCACTGAATGCGTTTTAAGTTGTCATTTTGCACTAAAACTAAATCTCCAATTTTAATATTGTTGTTAATAGGAGGTTTCTTTACATTGTTAAATTCTCGAAGAGATCCCAAATATTCAGTTCTAAATCTCTTGCGAAGATCGTCTTTTAGTTTTTGTCGGTATTCAAATCTTTTTCTCAGGTTATTTCTCTCTATAAAATCCAAGTCAGGTACTCCTGTTTCACGGAGATCTTTCAAAAACATTTCAGGTGTGAGAGGTGTTAAATCTTCAGTATCCTCAGATACATATGTAAGTGGTCGTGAATTCACCATACTTTCTGTGTCGCAAATGGTAGTATATAATTCTTCATAGTTTAAATGGGCTTTTCCTAAAACTCTTTTCCACATTGATTTGATAATGCGAATCAATCTTTCCCAAAATCCACCCCACCACGGAGAGGCCGGTGGGTTAAGTTTCCATTTAATTCTTTTTATAGTGGCAAATTCTTCAATCTGTGCCCAATCCACAGAATTTAATTCTTTTCTTGTCGCAACTAAGTTGGTTCCATTATCACTGTGATACGTGGTCGTCCTCTACGTGAAATGAATCTTCTCAAGGTCTGTATGAAATTCTCTGTTGTTAAGGAAGTCGTCAATTCTAGGTGGATAGCTCGAAAAACTGCACATGTATACAAAACTACCCAACATTTGCTGCCATCTTTTAAGAATAGTGGTCCAAAAAGGTCGGTTCCAATAATTTCAAAAACACCAGCTTCTCTCACTCTATCTTCAGGCAGAGGTGAACTCAGCACTTCAGCAGCTTTCGAAGAGAATCTCTGACACTGGACACATCTATGCAGAATCTTTCTAATGGTTTTCCTGCATCTTATTATCCAGAATTTCTCTCGAATTGCTGACATAAGAATTTGTATTCCTGCATGATTCATTTCTGTATGTTCATTTTCAATAATTCTATAGGTTACGTTATGGTTCGCTGGCAAAATTACTGGATATCTAAAATTTTCTGAATCTTTTCGCATTGATATTCTAGTTTGAACTCTGATGACTCCCATTTCATCGACAAATGTACGCAAAGAGGATAAGTTTTTCTTAAAATTTAAATCTTGATTCTGAACAAACTTCATAATCGTAAGTTCAGCCTTTTCAATTTCTTCAACTGTTAAATTGGTCATTACTCTTGCTTCTTTAGGTTTTTTAACATTTTCTTTAAATCTGAGTATCCATGCTGTGACCTTTAACATCTTTTTATAGGAGGAACATTTCTCGTAAAAGTCTATGTTTTCCGATGATACATTGGCTGCAGAAACTATTGTTTTTCTTCTCTCTGATTCTATTACATTTAAATCGGGTTCTAAAACTTCGTTAGGCCAAAATTCTGAAGATTTTCTTAACCAAGAAGGTCCTTCCCACCACCGGGATTTTAGGAGAAATTCAGCAGAACAGCCCCGAGATGGCAAATCGGCAGGATTGAGCCTCCCTGGTACGTATTTCCACTTCTCTGGATGGCTGAGGGATCTAATTTCTTGCACTCTATTGTAAACAAAAGGTGCCCAATTTTCATTTCTTTTTATCCAAAATAGAGCATTTGATGAATCTGTCCAAAAATGTGTTGGAATACTTGGCTGTCTTAGATCTGTTTTCACATTTTGCGCTAGTCTTGCTCCTATGGTACAGGCAAGAAGTTCTAGCCTGGGAATGGTGACTGACTTCAATGGGGCTACCCGAGATCTGGCTTGCACAAGTTGGCAGTTAATGGCATTAAAATTTTCTGCTCTTAAAAAAATGCAAGTTGCATAGGCTGCTTTGCTTGCATCGCAGAATACATGAAGACTCATTTCCGTATTCACCGGATCAGGTACAAGGAGTCTTGGAATAGCAACGTCATTCAACTTATGTAGTCCCCTTTTCCATTTCTCAAATTTTTTCCCAACACATTCAGGTAATTCAGAATCCCAACTCACATTTAGTTGCCAACATACCCGATGGGGTCGAATACTTTATGGGCTACTGACAACATTTGTCTTTTGGTAACTGTCTTGATTTCTTCTTGATTTTCTCGCAGGTCTATACTTAATGAATCATTGTTTAAATCCCATAATAATCCCAAAACTGGAACACTTCTTTTCTTGGAGGGAGTAGAATTTTCGTCTTTTGGATTGATACTATTATGCTCCCACCCTCTTAGATCGAATTTTGCAGTACTAAGGATATATTTAGACTCCGAAATAAATTTTTCAAGATTTTCGGCACTTTCTACACTAGTAACACTATTATCTACATAAAAAGATTCTGCTAGTTTATCAGCAGTTTCTTTTAGTTCATCGTTAACCTGTTGCAAGTGATACTTCAGAGTTGCTCCTAACAAAGTAGGGACTACAAGTAAGGCCGAATACTACTCTTCTATGTTGAAAAATCTTAATATTTGAAGGATTACCCTCCTCCCACCACAGGAATCTAAGATATGGTCGGTCTACTTCGCTGAGCTGAATTTGTAAGAAAGCTTTACGAATATCTGAAATTACCCCAATTTTCTTAAATCGAAATCTATTAATTACAGAGGGAATTAGTTCCACTAAGTTGGGACCCTTTCCTAAACAATCATTAATAGAAGGAGAACCTTTTTCTCTTGCTGACCCATCAAAAACTGGACGAATTTTAGTTGTGGAATTTTCTTTAATAACTGCTCTGTGGGGCAGAAAATGTTCATTTAGATTATCACTGTATGGCTCAACTTCTTCAATGATTTCTTCTGCAAGCCATTCGTCAAAAACTGCTTCGTAAGCTTCTAATCTTTCAGATTTCTTCAGTGATTCCACGCAATTCTTCAATCTTCGCTCAGCAATTTGTCTACAGCTAGGTAGTGGAGGATGGCCTTCAATCCATGGAAGGCTTACTTCATATCTGCCGTCTTCAACCGTTTTAATATTTTGGTTAAAATATTCTTCAGCAGCTATGTCTAATTCTTCTCTCGTGTTCTTATTTCCTGAATCCAAAATTCCTAAAGTATCCAGGGACCAAAGATCTGAAATCTGTGCATTGGCCACATGAAGAGATAAAACAACATTTGTACTAACGTTGGAACTAAATTCTTCAGTTTTACCCATCAATGTCCAACCTAATTTTGTTTCAAAGGCCACTAAACCCTTCGAGAGTAATTTATTTTTCCCTGTAAAAAGTTTCCCACATACATCTGCACCAATTAACAAATCAATTTCTCTATTTTTATTTCTTCTAAATTTTGTAGAGTTGTCATAATCTGAAAATTGAATTCCCCGCCTTCTTGCTTCGTTAATCCATGGCCCATTTCGTAATTTAGGTACTTCTGCGCAAATTTTTTCTTGATCAAGAACTTCAAAATTACACAAATAGTTTTTATTTAAATCACTTAAATTTATTCTATACCGTAAATGTTCATGTGTTTGTTGTAACCCACCAAACAAACTATGATTTAATTTTTCTTGCCCTGTAGGTGTATAACCAATTTTCTTTATTATTTCTTTCTTCAAATAAGATTTCTGAGATCCTGAATCAATTAATGCTCTGATAATGTATTCTTTATCTTTGTTGATTAACCTTAGCGTTAAAGTTTGGAGTAACACTTCTTGATTGCAAGTTTTGTTGGACAAGGTGGTATTTTCATTTGTAACTTGTTTTTCGGAATTATTTTCTGGACACATTATATCGAAATGACGGCGAGAACAAATACGGCATTTTACAAAGCAGCGGCAATTTTTTGCCAAATGACCTTTAGAAAAACAAACAAAACAATGACCACGTTTCATCAAAAAATCTCTTTTTTCACTGAATTCTTTACAGTCCTGTAATAAATGTTTTTCGCTATTACAAAAATTACAGAAATGTCGTTTATTGCCTGAATTATTATTGTAAAGGCCAGCTGCAGTTGAGGGACGAATTTTCTTTATTTTTGGTGATTCATAACTTTCTTTCTTAATTGATGTGGTGGAAATATGTTCTGAGTGTTGGGCATTTGAAATTAGTGCAGTAGCTTTTTCGCGACTAACAACTTCTGTTTTTAAAATTTCAATCATTTCTGAAACTTTCCACTGATCATCATCGCCGTATTTTTTCGTTATTTCTAAAACTATGTCTGCTGGTAAAAGTTTTATGAAAATTGGGCAAAATAACGTGCTGTAATTTTCTTCTTTTATCCCTAGGGATTCTAGATTTCTTATTTCTGTCTGACATCTGTCCAGTAATTTTCTTAATGCAAATATATCGTTGGATTTTTTTACAGGACAAAGATTTAGTAATTTATTTAAATGTGAATTAATTAATAATGTTTTTTTACCAAATCGATCTTTTAATGTTTCCAGAGCCGCGTAATAATTATTGTTTGTTAGCGTGAAACCTTTTATTGCATCAGCAGCTATACCACTTAAGTATGTTCTCAAATAGCTAAATTTATCAATATTTGATAAAACTGAATTCTTATCGATTGCTGCTTCAAATTGATCCATAAATCTTTGGAAATCTGTTGGATCACCGTTAAATCTATCAATGTTTAATCGAGGAAGATTAATATAACCTTGATCTAATTTTGGTGATCTATTACCTTCTATTAAGGGGCTAGTCGATAAAATGTTAGAATTACTACTATTTTTTATTTTAATCATTTTACTTTTTATTTTAGTTTTCCAAATCAAAATATTTGAATTATATTCATCGCATTTTAGAACTTCCTCTTCAACCTCTTCTACTTTGATATTTTTCTGTATTTCATCATCTAATGAATTCAGTTCCCTATCTTTTAAATTCAATTCCTCTAAATATTGTTCTAACTCTTCTTCTCCAACATCAATTTCTAATAACCTGCCTTCGATTTTATTTATTAACTTCGTGGTTTGCGCTCTAAGAACACTTCTTTTTTGTTTTTGAATTACACTCATTATGCTAATTATAAATAACAAATCTTAAAAAATATTATTATTTGATCAATTATCAAATAAAATTTCTTGTCAAAGTAGTTAATTAAACGAAAACATTTCAAAGTTATGCATTCATCATATTAATATATAATGCAATAATTCAAAACACAAAGTATTGCACAAACCCAAACTAAAATATTCTTTCGTTTCATTTTTATCAAAGAAACAAATTTCAAGAACAAAACTAATAATATAAATATCATTTATTATTTATTTCAAATGTAAGTGAAAACGAAACTTTTTCGTTGAAACCAAAACTTTTTCTCTTTATTTATATATCATCAAAAGAACAAATTTTCAAATATTCAATTAAAATAACATTTATATTTATTTATTTCGATGTTGGAGAAAGTAGTCAAGTCGGCCGTCCCTGTTCTGGGGCGCCACTAATTTAATATAATCTTTTTATTCATGGGTTCTTTTTAAATTAGATTATAACTAGCGATAAATATCTTTAAAATTATAATCAATCATATTCATTATTTATCAACTAATTATCGAAAAGGTACTCACCCTTTCTTCTTTTCACGGCCGACTTGAACTTAGGGAGTTAGAAGAGAATATCGATGACACAAAATAATATTTCTGGAACTTTTGCTTTTAACATATTTAATTAAATGATGATGATGGAGGTCTATGTACAATGAAATATATGTACAAAATTTGACGATTAATAAAACATCTTTCAAATTATTTCTACTTCACATAATGAATAACTTTCTGTATATTCAAAATATTCAGTTTTCTTCTTCTTTAATAAAACAGAATCATAATAAATTTTAAGACACCGTAAAAGTGCCTTTCCTTTCAAGTCTACATCTTTTTTAACACTCCACTTTCGAATCGAAAATGCATCTTATTCTAATAAAACCAAAAAGAGAATAAAAAATAAAGATAAAGCATTCCCGCTGTCGCGACAGGTGGCCGAAAAACAGAGGGAAAAGAATGGGGGGAAGGCACTGATGTTGCAACACAAATAAATGTTTTTGTTCCTAGTTGTAAAACAGACTATGATAGTGATAAGAAAAACAAAAAAAAAAGCCCTAGGAGAAAAATAAAGTCCGAGTTCGTGTTTTCTGCACCCAAAGTAAGTTTATTTCTTTTCTTTATAAAATTTCATCCATTCTCCTTCCTCCCAATTATCTGTTTTAGCTAGCTTCGGTTCATAAGAGTCGTCATTTTTTAAAATCTTTCTTTCAAAGTAAAATTAGTATAAAATGGCTCTTAAAAAAAACATGTTGGTTAGAATACTCTATTTAATGAAATTTGCTTTCAATCGAAATTTTTTCAGCTTGATATTATTTTTAAAAAAATAATTAAAACGAGACATTTCCCCATTGAATAGCATTGCGGAAGCTGGAGAGAAGGAAGGATTGCACGCTGGCGCCATCTGTAAACATTAGAAAACAACATCACAAAATTTCAGCGTTACCTTCTTCTCCTTTAAATTTTATCCATTTATCCATAATTTAATTGTTGCCAAAAAAAGAAATACGAGTTTATTATTATTTTCTTTTTTCAACAGGAAAATAAATGCATTTATCTGAACATGAACAATAAAAAAATAAATAAATAAATTATGCATCTCACAAAGATTGACGTTATTTTTAATTTAAAATTTCTTTTACACATTGATAAAGTGCTAATATAGTTTACGATGCTAATATATGTTGTACTAAAATCAGTTTTATTTATAGATCCCCCTGGGTGATTTTTAAGTTGATTTCTTTAGAAATCGACCTATTGCAATCCGCGTTTGTAATGATCGATAGATGGCGCTCTCTGAACACTGCAGTTGTTAGTAAATATAACAGCCACGTGTAATTATTATTCTTTCTCCGCCATTTCATCATGGAAAGTCGATTGCATAATATGAGGATATGCAGTGGTGTGATAATTTCACCTTAGCCCACCAGAGGGCGAGCATTTCATTACAATCGCGGATCACTTCGTCTATCTGTCTATATTAATATTATAAACTAGAAGATCAGCCCGTGCAAAGCACGGTGGTAGTTTCGTTATAAAAATTTCTTTCAAATTTTTAAAAATCTCATTGAACACTTTCACGACCGCATGCTTTTGTCTTCTTGACAGTAAGGTCCACCTATGGGCGTTATTCTCCCAAGTTACAATATTTCATTACAAAATTTTCTAAGTTCACATTTATATTACAAATGGATATACATTATAATTATATTCTTCCCAATCAAATTATTTATATCCATATTGTTGCGAGTTTGTAAATAATTGTATTCATTCTTGAAGAAATTCTTTCAAAGAGGCTTAGTAAATCGTTAGAATGTTAATTTTCGACATTTCTAGTTGTTTTAGCGTTAAAATAATGCATATTATATTACAAAAAGAATAATTATATTATAAAAAGAATAAGAAAGCGTAATTTTCCCTTAAAAACGCATTAGAAATCTCCAATAAGGCAGGTAATGGATTTGGCACCAAATTTGGCGACTTTTTCCCTAATTGTTGATTTTTTTGGTGACCTTGGCGAGAAAATTCTTATTAGTGATATACCAAATATGGATGCTGAAATATGATTGGCTCAGGAGATACAGAAATTTCTGGAACATTCCACACTTTTCTACAGGGGTATATAAGGGCTGCGTTTTTCGCCAAGGCAGTCAGTTCAGTTCAGTCTGAAATCAGAGTCAGGCAGTTTCGCTAATGCTTGCATTGCATTTCAAGGAGTTCTAAGCCTCTTTGAATGAGTCTTGCTTTATGTGCTATTGCTATACTGTTAGTACTGTGGATTTACAGTTGACAGCACGGAGTAAAAAGACAGGAGAAGAAGGTAACGCTGAAATTTTGTGATGTTCTTTTCTAATGTTTACAGATGGCGCCAGCGTGCAATCCTTCCTTCTCTCCAGCTTCAGCAATGTTATTCAATGGGGAAATGTCTCGTTTTAATTATTTTTTTAAAAATAATATCAGGCTGAAAAAATTTCGATTGAAAGCAAATTTCATTAAATAGAGTATTCTAACCAACATGTTTTTTTTAAGAGCCATTTTATACTAATTTTACTTTGAAAGAAAGCTTTTAAAAAATGACGATTCTTATGAACCGAAGCTAGCTAAAACAGACAATTGGGAGGAAGGAGAATGGATGAAATTTTGTAAAGAAAAAAAATAAACTTACTTTAGGTGCAGAAAACACGAACTCGGACTTTATTTTTCTCCTAGGGCTTTTTTTTTGTTTTTCTTATCACTATCATAGCCTGTTTTACAACTAGGAACGAAGCATTTATTTAAAACATCTGAATTATGCAGTTTTAAGAACTTACAAAGAAATTAAATTGCTTAAAATAAAAAATTTTAAATGTACTTCAGCAAAATTCTATTGAAAACAACAGTATATCCGCGCCGAAGTAGGGAGGAATGACAAGTGGCGCCCTCAATATTTACCAAAAATTTAGATCACAGTTTCGTAGCTTTCTCCCATTGGACCTTCAACTCCTATTAATATTACTCCGTGGTTCACAGTTATTAATTAAGCTGTGTTTACTGATTGAATTGAAGCTGATACTTAATTTACAGACCTGTATTTTTCCGGAACTTTCTGTGAATAAATTACTGAATTTTTGCAAGCCTCGCCTTTCATTCTCGGACAACTTACGAACCCCCGAGTACGCAACAATATTACATTTGACTATACAAATTTGAATACTGGGTATATTCTTCAGAAATAAGTAACATAAAAACCCTGAAAGAAACGCCCACTGGTAGAGTTACAGATATCAAAAATGACGTGAATCTACATCAGCGGTCGCAAAAGTGTTAAGATATATATGAAATACCGATAAAAGAAATATATATAAATATATGTATAAAATAAAGTTTAAGCATTTAACTATTAATTAAATAACTTCAAATGAAATGGGTTGTGAAAAAGTACTTAAGATGTTTAGCCGGAGCAAATCATGGTGGTAATTTTACAATTATAAATATTGTAAAAAAAAAAAAAAAACAATTATTGTGGATATATAAGAGTAAATAATTTCAAATAATTATAAAACTTCTCTGAAAACGACATTTCTTGTAAAAAAGTTTCTGCTGTTTCCAATCTGTCCTTGTGCGTCTGTTGGCTGAATATGAAATTTAATGTTATTTTGATTTCGTGATCGGGATAAGGCAACATATAGTTGTCCATGAGAGAAAACTGTTTCATCAAGATAAATTCCTACATGCTGAAATGTCTGACCTTGAGATTTGTTTATTGTCATTGCATAGGCAGGAATGACAGGAAATTGGCGACGTTTTAGGATGAATGGAAGAGTGACATCACTTGGACACAAATCAACTCGTGGCAAGAAAACTGTTTCACCATGATGACACTGAGATAAAATTTTCGCAGAAATGAAATTTTCATGCATTTCAAGTATTGATAAGCGAGTCCCATTGCAAAGACCCTGATTTGGATTAAGATTTCTTAGCAACATGACTATTATACCTTTTTTTAAAATTAGCTGATGCGATGGCATGCCAGAAGAAGTTTGCTCATGTAAAAACTCTGTTGGATAATTTAATATATCATTATTGTCTTCAGAAACAATAGAATCTACACTGTAATACACATGTGGGTCTCCTTCAATTCTTGATATTATTTTCATGTTAATTTCCAGAGTTTTCCTGTTTGTTGGAGCTAAAATAACTCTGTTTCCCAATTCTTCAACCTGCATGGTGGCTAATTGACTGTAAATTGCTTCGATGCTGTTATTTTCAATCATGTGTTCAGGGATTTCTATGGAATCGGTGGGTAATTCGGGGATGCTAGGAAGAGTTCCTTCTCCTACATTTAAGAGCCAAATATTGTGTTGTTCTTGTCCGGCACTTCTCATGTTTGAGATGAGTGGAAGGTGGGTGAAGTATCTCCATAAAGGTGTAGATTTGATACAGGCTTCTATGATATTTGCTGTAGATCCTCTTGGCACAACTGGAAGTGTCTGTCTGAAGTCTCCTCCAATAACGATAACTTTCCCTCCGAAAGGCTTATCACTGCTCATGATTTCTTTCAGAAGGGAATCGATACATCGAAGACCATCTTTTGTCAGCATCGTTATTTCATCTATAACGATGAGCTGAGCTTTGCGAAGGTTTTCAGCTTCTGAAGTATTTGTCCTCATTGAGGAAACTGATGTGTCAAGAATAGGAATAGGTAACTTGAAACCGCTGTGAACTGTTCGCCCACCTTCGAGAAGTGTTGCTGCAACGCCAGTAGTTGCAAATGGAAGTGCTATTTGTTCTTTTCCCCGAATATAGTGCAACAGGGTTGAGTACAAATAAGTTTTTCCTGAACCCCCAGGACCATCAATGAAAAAATACCTGTCCATTTTATTTATGTCTTCGATAGCTTTGATGATTTTTCTGAAGGGTTCTAACTGTTGTGGATTAAGCGATGCAATCTGAATTTCTGCCAGTTCTCTTTGTTCGACTGGGTTGTAAAGCTGTATTTCAATAGGATTTCCTATTGGCATTGGAAGTTCTAAAGATTCGCATGTCATTCCGTGTTGCTTGAGAGTTGCATTGATATCATGTAGAGCCAGATTAAAAGAACTTTCATTTTTGTTACACTGAAAATCCATAGCCATATCAGAACAATAATTATTCCATAGTTCAAGTGCGTTAGTAGGATTGCATAAAATCAGTATGAAGGCAAAAGTCTGTCTCAGTTGTTTTGGCATCTGGTAAACAGCAGCTTCCCTCAAACAGTGATTCCATTCTTCATCAGAATCAAGTAAATATCTGTGAAATGCTGCTTCTTTGAAGGTATCATAAACAATACCATCAACAGCTTTTAAAAATTCAAAACTTGTAGCACCGGGTACGTGAAGAAGCAACATCCGTAGATAGAATCGTTCTTCTTTAGCACTAACAACATACATTCTTGGCACTATCTTATTTCCACCTCTTTGTCTTTTTTGCCATTTGTTCTTTTTGTATACGTAACTGTAGGGAATATCTGAATACAATATTGTTTCAGTATCCGGGTTGGTTTGATTTAATTCGAACCATGCCTCAAGTTTAGTTTTCCCTGTTCTTGCAGCCTGTAAGGCTTCTTCTTCTTCACCTTCTGTAAAGATTATGCGCTGCTGATTTGGCAGGTGTACTGGCAATCTCATAACTGCATGTGACCTGTCATGCATTTTAAACTGGAGCAATCGCCACATGGCTTCTGGTGCACTGACATACCTCGCATGAATGTAATTTGCAATTTCATTGTTTTGAATCTCCCCAGCACTGACAATTATATTCGCACAGTCAAAACCTTTATAGATGTATTTGTAAATATATTTCACTGCTCTCATAGATGTACAAACCTCGACATTAATATGTGCATCATATTTCAGAAGCAGATAGGCATTGTAAGGAACAACGAATCTGTTGTCCATTGTGGTTCCACGTACAACAACTGTAGAATTCATGTATCTCTTATACTTAGGATAGCCATCAGCACTCAATAAAGTTTCTGTTTGAAAATCTTTTGGGAAACCTTTTCTACACTTTCTAGCTTCCATGCAAGGAGCTCGAGGATTGTTTGAACCGCAAGGGCCATGAATCATACAGCGCGTGACGATTTCATGCAGGCGTCGATTTAAACCAGGATCAGGAATCTCAGCACTAATTAAACGATCAATATGTTCTACCGATGAAAATTTATCTTCTGCACGCAAGACAATTAAAATATGGACATGTGGAAGACCTCTCTTTTGAAATTCTATTGTGTAAACATGAGCCGTTGAAATTCCTAAAACACCATGCACTATCAAATCTTCAAGAATGGATTTTAGCTTTAAGTTATAAACTCGTGAAACCAAATCAGGACGGTCACTTGGCTCTTCACCTTTTCTCAAATTTTCTGTAATTTCACGCCACTTAGGATTGGCTGTGAAAGTTATGAAAAGATCTGGCGGACCAAATTTTGCAAATATTGACATAGCATCAGCACACCTCTCACGCATGTTTCTTGGTGATCCTTCAAATGATGAGGGAAGAATGACTGGAATCCCAGCTGCTTGTGCATTATTGACTCTATTTTCAATGTGATCTGCTAGTCCTTGGCAGAATTCTGTTCGCAGCTTCTGCTGGTGTGTTTTAATGTAGTTCAAATTATTGGCTTCAACTTGCAAGTAAGAATCCACTATGAACTGCTGTGTCAGTCGTCCCGCACTAATAACTGGATTGAAGTGTTCTCTTATGGCCAACAAAGCTGCTTTGTACTGCAGCATAGTAACAATATTTCTCGTTCTATTTGTCTGTGCACCCTCATAAGCCTCGCAAGTCCAGTTAGGTTGCCAACCTGGTTCGCCATTCGGGAATAAAATGGGATAAACCATTGGGTCCAAGTTAGGGCTGAGAATGTTGATATTGACAAACTGCTGTCCTGGATTTTCTGGGTTTACTGGATAAATTCTAATGTCTCTGTCAAAAGGAGGCTCACCATGATCATTAACAAAAACCATTGCAATTTCATTTGCTGTAGGTGCATTATACCTTCTCTGATCAGTATGACGATCTCGTCGAAATACCAGATTCACTATGGGAATATCTTGTCCTGCTTCATTCGCTTCATCGATTGCTTGAGCTTCAACGTCCCTTAGCATACGGTAAGTGTGACAAAATCGATTTGTCATTCTGAATAGCCTGTCCAACTGGTCCAGAAGACGGGGAATGCATTGTTGATTAGCAGGATTAAGAACTCTGCATTCTGTTGCCTGAGTGCTATCTATGACATACAGTTGGCATACTGTCGAGATTGTTCACTGCGTGGTTCTAGATGGCTGGTCCTGTGACATATTTGACCATGAACTTTAAACATGTAAGGTCCTCTTCCACTGAAATTTAATACTTTGGCTCCCATTGATGCAAAAGATAAAGCACTGTTATAAGAGCGAATGTTATCTCTAAAATTCTTGTAATCAGGGTTCTCATGATTCATCAACAAATCTTGAAGAACTGGTGGAAAAATCAACTGATTTCCTTGAGAATCCGTTGGTTTAATCAAAGAAACTGTCCCTTTCCGGCAACAACTGCTGAATTTTTTGTCTAGAGGTCGTTCAGCGGCAAAATTCTTCGAACCACAGAATTCACAAACATCGATCATTGGTCCACAGTAATGTAATTCATCATTCTCATTGGTAAATACTTCTTGAACTCTACGACTATTTCTTTCATTTCTTTGATCATGGGATTCAACATCAGCTTGCCTTCGCATTTGTGCTGCAAACTCAGATTCTCGTTTCCTCCGTCGCCTTTGAATATCAGCATTATTTTGTCGAATTCTTGCCAATGACTCTGGACTTTGTCTTTGTAACCATCTTCTTTTCCTCTCATTTTCCAAACGACGCCGTTTTTCAATGAGTATTTCAGACAGATCCATTCGGAAAAAAATTAAAATCTCACATTAAAAAAAAAAAATGTTCAGTTTTGAAAGATTTTTCTAATGATGTAAGGTTTATGTAGATTAATTTAGAAGAAATACACAGCATTTCTTTAAAAAGAAAATCGCTGCCAAAAGTTGAAAAATGATCATTTCATTTTATTTATTTCTCACTTCAATTAATTCATTTGCTAGTAAGACCGTGCGAAAATTTCACGCTCTATTTATCTCTTCGACAACTTTAAAATTTAAAATTATTATTATTATTATTTAATAGATGTCATTTTCTCATATGCATGAGCTAATTTAATATTTTAATATTTTTATTTATTTATTTTATTTTTATTTATTTATTTATTTATTTTGTCCGTAAAAGCCATAGATATAGTAATAAGACATAGATTGATCAGCGAGGCCGAAAAAGTGATGCCTTTTTTATTCGGGAAAAGACGGCCATTTTACTCTCTTGTGGATGTCTTTCCCCGACTGAATATACACGGGAATACATACAGATAATTTAGCAAATAAAATTTATGAATAATTTATGTACTAAAGATGAATGAAAAAACTCCAGATACTCATTTTTCTTTCTCTCTTTTCTTCTTCTTTTCTTTTTCTTTTCTTCTTCTTCCTTTTTTTTTTTTTTTTTTTTTTTTTTTTTGTATGGAATAACGACATTTAAAGAAATTTATCGTTTCTGTCTACTATTTCTGTCTGGTTAGAAGTTTTTATGGTCGAAAAAACTATTGGACTTATCCTCATCTTTTGAGATATTAGAGTTAACCCTTTAATTGGCAATCGCAATGCAGTCGGACACTTTTGTTACCGACTGTATAGAGTACAAAATTTATGTTTACTCGGAAATGGTTATAAAGATATTAATAAAAGTTTGGGATAAGTGCTTTTTAGAGACCTAAAACAGTTGGAACATCCTTAGCATCAAGAAAATTGGTGTTAACCCTTTAACTGAAAATCGCAACATGTAGTAGAAATTGAGTTTAATCAGAAATGGATATAACGATTTTGTTTAAAGTTTGGAGTTAAGTGTCTTTTTTTTTTAATTTTTTTTTAAGAACTAAAACGTTTGGACATATCCTCATCTTCAGAAAAATTTGTGTTAACCCTTTAACGGCCTGTCGCAACATATAATAGAAATTAGGTTTACTCGGAAATGGATATAACGATTTTTATAAAAGTTTGGGATTAAGTGTTCTTTTGAGAGATAAAGCGAATGGACATATACTCATCTTCAGGAAAATTTGCGTTAACCCTTTAACGGCCAGTCGCTACATATAATAGAAATTAGGTTTACTCGCAAATGGATATAACGATTTTTATAAAAGTTTGAGATTAAGTGTTCTTTAGAGAGATAAAGCGATTGGACATATCCTCATCTTCAGGAAAATTCGCGTTAACCCTTTAACGGCCAGTCGCAACATAAAATAGAAATTAGGTTTACTCGGAAATGGATGTAACGATTTTTATAAAAGTTTGGGATTAAGTGTTCTTTTGAGAGATAAAGCGAATGGACATATACTCATCTTCAGGAAAATTCGCGTTAACCCTTTAACGTTCAGTCGCAACATATAATAGAAATTAGGTTTACTCGGAAATGGATATAACGATTTTTATAAAAATTTGGGATTAAGTGTTCTTTAGAGAGATAAAGCGATTGGACATATACTCATCTTTAGGAAAATTCGCGTTAACCCTTTAACGGCCAGTCGCAAGATATAATAGAAATTAGGTTTACTCGGAAATGGATATAACGATTTTAATAAAAGTTTGAGATTAAGTGTTCTTTAGAGAGATAAAGGGATTGGACATATCCTCATCTTCAGGAAAATTCGCGTTAACCCTTTAACGACCAGTCGCAACATATAATAGAAATTAGTTTTATTCGGAAATTAATGTAATGGTTTTTATAAAAGTTTGGGGTTAAGTGTTCTTTAGAGAGCTAAAACGAATGGACATATCCTCATCTTCAGGAAAATTCGCGTTAACCCTTTAACGACCAGTCGCAACATATAATAGAAATTAGTTTTACTCGGAAATTAATGTAATGGTTTTTATAAAAGTTTGGGGTTAAGTGTTCTTTAGAGAGCTAAAACGAATGGACATATCCTCATCTTTAGAAAAAATCGCGTTAACCATTTAACGGCCAGTCGAAATTTATAGCATTAAATGAGTTTACTCGGAAGTGAATGTGACGATTTTGATTAAATTTTAGGGTTAAGTGTTTTTTTTTTTTTTTTTTTTTTTTTTTTTTTTTCCTGGGCACAAATTTTTTCAAGTATCCTCCTTACTACAAATGTTCGTGTTTCAGAACTTTCTACCACTATAGCTCCTCAGATCAGAAGACATTTAACGGTTAAAATAATCATCGTCCACTTTATAACCCTAACCATCGTCCACCGCCACTTTAGAATGTAGGAAAAGAGGGGAAAAAAAGCTAAAAACCCCATAGGAATAGCATGGGAAGAAAACCAAAAAAAAACTCACAATGTCAAGTATATTAAAAAAAAAAAAAAAAAAAAAAAAAAAAAAACAGGCTCACACCGGAAGTAACAAGGGGAGAAAGTTGACTAGAAAAAGACATCGAAGAGCGGGAATCGGGCGGGCTGGGGCATGGGTCCTATCGTCCAGGGTTAATACGTCTCGCTTATATGTTCGATTTATAGCCCCTAATATGAACGAAATTCGACCAAACTTGTATTCAGTTGGATCTTGACCTAAACTGGTGCTGATTAGATTTGGGAATCAATCCCTCAACAGGTGGCGCTGCCATCCTATTTTTTTTCCTTTTCTAAGTACTTAACATAACAGTATAGGACAAAATTTCATATAAATGTATATAATGTGAGTTATTTTTAACGCATGAATGTAAAATTTATATGAATTATTGATAATAGTAGTAATAAACTTGAAAAAAAAATGTGTGCATGTAGGAGCACTGCTTTCCTCCTGGGAAGGATGTGCTCTTCCCCCGGGGCCTGTGTAAATTTTCAATGTGGATATTTTAGAAAGAACTCGTCAATATTTCTAAAACGAATGGTTGAACCATACATCTGTATTAATTTAAAACGAAGCTACTGATTTCTTTTATTTTTAATGTTATATATAATATATATAGTATAGACATATATATATATACAGTCGAACCTCGTTAACGTGAATTACTTTTAACATGAACTGTTACCACAATCCCCGTCAAAATGAAGATTACTTTAGTTATATGACGATGAGTTACTGATAGCATGAACTACTGATAAGATGAACAGATTTTTGATCCCCCTTGAGATTCACGTTAACAAAATTCGACTGTATATCTTTTCATGTCTGCACAAAAATGATTTTTTTCAGCATTTATTATTATACTGCTTTAAGAAAAAAAATCGTCTGCATTCATCATGGAAAATATCTTTAATAAATTATAACTTAATAAATAATATGTATGGCGTAAATTGGTATAGGATTAAATAGAGAAGAAAGTCTTGTGGTAATACTAGTTATAATATATTAAAACAAGCGGGTTTTACCTCAGCCACTGCTAACTACATTTAAAAGAATTTTGAAAATTCGATATTACTTACTAATATAAAAACTTAAAAAATATTAAAATTTTAAAAAATGTATTTCATTAAAAATCAAAACAGTATTTAAACCATAATAATAACAAAGCAACTGATTATAAAGAATCATATTTTTCATAAATTAGTTAAATTTAACTTACTTATTCCACTTCCTTTCATAAATTTATTTCTACAATTAAAAGCCGCGCAGTACTTCGGCATTTTCAATATATATCAACCATGTCTTATTACTATATCTATGATATCAACATTCTATTCCATTGTTGTTTTCGAGTTTTATACTCTCTCATCATGGCTGATGCCAAAAACTTTTTCGGCATCAAAAATCTTTGCACGTTAACATGGGGATGATAGATCTATGTATATTACTAATATCTATGGTAAAAGCATATTCAATTTTATGCTGGGAAAAAAAAAAAAAAAAAAAAAAAAAATGAAGCTTGATAAAAATAATTAAAGGCTTTAAATATGTTTCTACAAATATTTTAAGAGTTTTAAGGCTTTAATATGTTTCTGAAATATTTTAAGAGTTTTTTTTTTAAATAAAACGGTCAAAGAGTCATTCATTCGGGATTAAAAAGTCATCCACTTGGAATTTGTATTTTCTGAATGGCAACCGTTTTGGTTTGTTTTTATCAGGAATTGTGTTGTTTAGAATAGCCAGTGATCCGTTATATGTAATTTATATACCTTTAAACATTCCAATTGAATAGTTTTTCAAGGTATTAAAGGAAATAAGAATAAGTGTGATAAAAAATATATTATATGTATGTTTTCGTAAGTTGAGCAAACAGAAAAAAAAATAAAAAAAAAAAAAATAATAATAATGGCTTCCAAAAGTTTCAGTTTTGAAGCGGTACTAACCGGATTCGTTCATGACAGATGACAGATGAGGATCATTATATATATTAATAATATAGATATTTCTTCTATAATAAAACTTTAATATAATTTATTTTAATTTTTAATTATTGCCAAAGAATATCTCACGCGAATAATAATAATAATAATAAAAAAATTAAATATTAAATTTGCTTAGGCACATGACAACATGACGTCATTATCAAAATTAAATAATAAGAAAATTAAAGCTAATTCAGATCTGTATTAAAGAGCTTTATTTGTTGATAATCCTGGGTATATTTTTAATTTTAATACTGAAGTAGATAGGACATTTTTCGCCAAGGACTCTATTTTTGTGACAGCCACTTTAAGCCAAGTAGTCCATAAAAAATATAAACAAATCTGTACATATAAAAGAGTAAACTCACTGATTCACTGAATCAACACTGCCATGACGATTCTGTGGGAAAGAGGGTCACAAATTTTAGTGACCAGGTTGGTTTTCGGAGCCTGACCCCCCAGTAAGACGGAATTTTGCAAAATACCCCCCTGTCCCCCTTGGGGGGCAGAAGGCATAATTCGGCTCCAAATTACTTAACTGTGAAGAAATTGCAGATGGAAAGACCAGACTTGAGTAGAATAAAAAATATTTTCTGCGATTTTGAATTTTGGATTTTTAAGGGGGGGGGGAGGGAAGGGAAAAGGTTTTCGAAAAATGGTACTCAACACACGAGGAAATCGAACTGAACACTCGTGTGTTCAGTTCGAGTGTTCTAAATTGCTGTATTCTAAACGCTGCACTAAATTATCTTAGGTAGGAAATTTTTTATGTAATGGACGATTATATATATCTAGTATGAAGGGATTTTGCGAAATTCGCCCTCCTTCCTTCCTTTAAGAGCGGAAGGAGAGATTTAAAAAAAAAAAAAAAAAAAAAGTTTTAAAGCATAGCTCAGCTTTAAATAATTTCAGGATCTCAATTTTTTGACGTGTCGGTTAGGTATGTGTATGCAACATGCAATATAAAGTAATTTTGGAAATTTACTCCCGCCCCGCCCTTCCCCTTGGGGCGGGCGGGGCAAAAACCACAATTTGAAGCTTAAATCCGTCCAAATTACCTAAGAATGCCGAATTTTGGTGTGTGGGTGTTAATTAAGTGTGCGAAATATGCACTTTGATGAGATTTTGTAAAACTTTCAATTTTAACCGCGAGGGAGGGGGAGTAAAAAGCAGGTAAGGAACTGCCGAAAGCATTGGGGCTCCAGACTCGACTGTGATGAGTGGGAATACCACTACAGAAAGTAGCAGGAACTTAAACTTAAGATTTTGACGGATTTCAATGATTTTTTTTTCTTTTTTTATAGATATTTTATTATTAATGATATGCTGATTTGGGGATTCATTTCAATATAATGGCAAGCGAAGCGGGCAAAGCCTGCTAGTTATGATTATGTCAGAAGTCAGAAGTTCCTTTTTTAACACTTTCCAAAAAAGTTGAAAAAGTGTTTAAGACTTCGGTTTGTATACTTGATCATCCCACAAATATAAAAGGAATTGCTTAAAACATATATATGTTTTTCGAGTTCACTATCGAGTGTTCCCTATTGAGTATGGAACAATTGCAACCACTGTTTTGTGTAAAGGAACAACGGAAATATTAGAGAGTATTGCGTTCTATGAAAAGTATTTTTATAAACCACATATCAAAGTATTAATATTGCACATGTCTTAACGAAATTGGGATTTATTCACATGCAGAAAAGAGAAATACTTTCTATTGCTTATAGTATTAGTAGCATTAAGATTTACAAGGCTGTACAAAAAGGCTATAGTTGGAAATTGCTGGAATTTCAACTTCATCAAGCACTTTTAGCACTTCCTATCAGGGTTTAAATGTGATTATAATTTAAATTAGTTTATAATTTAAATCATAAACTAATTTGCGACGGTCTGAGACGCAGCCCTAAGGATGGTACGAAGTCATGCAATGACAATTTTGATCCTCCACGGAGGAGATTTTTGATAACATAGGACAAAAATATTTAATGTTTAACGATGCAACAAACACGCACAGTTGGAAGTTGTTAATAATCAATGCGCACCGCGTTATTTTTTGTTCTTGCTATATTCAACTATTAAAGTTGGGAAATCTCCCTACTTTTCAACACTACCATATAAAAATAGTGGCCACTATCTTATTTAATTGAAGAATTTCTATTTTTTAATTAAAGTAAAATGCTTATTCTGAAAAACTAGTGTTAAAAATCGGTACACTAAGCTGTTATGTATTATTGAAAAAAAAAAAAGAAAAAAAAAGAAACTGTATAAAACCATACACACTCAGTATAAAAAAAAGTACATTTAAATGGGCAAAACTTCCCACACCATGTACTAATTTACTATTCTACATCATGGCGGGAAAACATATTTCATCATTGTTCTTTGCAGATGATAAATTAAAAAAAAAAAAAAAAAAAGGAAGGACGGAATAGGGAAAAGTTGAAGAAATATTTGAGCTGTGGGGGATTTATGCAAATACTAAAAATAAGTATTCAAAGTTGGCTTTAAAAATGCGGGCAGGTATCATTTATGCATTTTCAAACAGACACAGTTATCATTTTAAAAATATTTCGAAATATTTAAAATGAAAAAAAAAAAAAAAATACATTCAATGCTTTTTTCCTAAAATAGCATTTATGGATAGATTTCAAAGATTGTTCTTAAATATAACTTTGGAAAAATGTTTTCTATTACATTACTCATGAATTTGTATATACAGAGTTTTTCAAAAAGCTTTTACAAAATTTGAGAAGTCATTGCTTTTATGAAGATAAATAATATGTTCTACTATGTTTATAAATTATATATATATATAAGATAAAATGCCCTGTTTTCGTCCCACTGTCACTTTTAGGCTCTTGAAAGCTATATTTTTCCCTGAAAACCTATACCAAATTCGGATGTTGCATTCACTAACTATCCAAAAAACATCTAAACATAGTCAAATTGACTACCAAAATAATTCTACCAAGTCAAAAAACTGTGTTTCAAAAGTTACCTATACTTGGCAAAAACAAAAAAGTGGTCCCAGTTTCGACACCTCAAAAAATCCAATTAATGGGACTTTACTTATGAATCAAACTTTATTTCAAAATGAATAAAAGTATAAAGAAATGTAGTAAGCAATTGAATAATAATTGAAAGAAATACTATTAGGCATTTAAACACTAGTAACACATATATGTTGCTGAAAATCCTCTTTTAGAAGTTCATGATGTGATTACTAGCAGTTTTCTGATGTCTTCAGGGTTGATGACAGCAGCAATTTGCTGAACAGGGACACTTAATGATGGTTGATCAGTTACCATGATATTTTCGCTGTATGGGGGACGGAGAAAGGGGGAGGGAGGGAGTTAAGAACTTCAAGGGGGATGAAATAGGGACCGTGACCGTGCTACTTCCCAACATGACGGAGTTTCAGTTCTCGTAAAATGAACAGAAAAGACAGACTTACTGTATGCTACTATTAGCATCTTACCAACATAGAACACATGCAATGTATAAGAAAGAAAAAATTTACTGTAAACTAAATAAGATTCTAAAAAAGATATAGTAAGAACTCATCTCCTCTAAAAACAGGAAATCCAACGTATATAACAGATGCATATGTCTTGGCGAAGAAAGCTTTCACTATTGACTCATTATCGTTATACCCACGGAGTAAAAAGACAGGAGAAGAAGGTAGCGCTGAAATTTTGTGATGTTGTTTTCTAATGTTTACAGAGGGCGCCAGCGTGCAATCCTTCCTTCTCTCCAGCTTCCGCAATGTTATTCAATGGGGAAATGTCTCGTTTTAATTATTTTTTTAAAAATAATATCAAGCTGAAAAAATTTCGATTGAAAGCAAATTTCATTAAATAGAGTATTCTAACCAACATGTTTTTTTTAAGAGCCATTTTATGCTAATTTTACTTTGAAAGAAAGCTTTTAAAAAATGACGATTCTTATGAACCGAAGTTAGCTAAAACAGACAATTAGGAGGAAGGAGAATGGATGAAATTTCGTAAAGAAAAAAAAAAAAAAAACTTACTTTAGGTGCAGAAAACACGAACTCGGACATTATTTCGCTCCTAGGGCTTTTTTTCTTTTTTCTTATCACTATCATAGCCTGTTTTACAACTAGGAACGAAGCATTTATTTCAAACATCTTAATTATGCAGTTTTAAGAACTTACAAAGAAATTAAATTGCTTAAAATAAAAAATTTTAAATGTACTCCAGCAAAATTCTATTGAAAACAACAGTATATCCGCGCCGAGATAGGGAGGAATGACAAGTGGCGCCCTCAATATTTACCAAAAATTTAGATCACAGTTTCGTAGCTTTCTCCCATTGGACCTTCAACTCCTATTAATATTACTCCGTGGTTATACCTCACGATTCTTCCTCTTTGCGTGACAGGTGACGCCACTCAGGGATAAGTAGAGAAATAAGGAAGGCGAAATTAGGGTCCTTTACCCTATATATATATATATATATATATATATATATACATATATCACTAAACGTGTGGGGGAGAGAAGATCAAAATTTTATGAAATAAAATGAGCTTCTCATTAGATTGTAATATTCAAAATAACTTTGATAACTTATTTTTATTATAAAAATTAAAGACAATTTAGAACAAAATTTAAATTTTAGTATTGCATGCACCTTTTTGCCTATACCTGAAGCCGCCCATGTGTGTTCATGTATATGTATAGAACTGTAGGGTACAGTTTATTATGCAAAGAAATCCATCTGACAAATTGTTTTTTTCGGGGAAATAAATTTTTACTAGTAACGTAATTTTCGAACTGGAGAAAACTAGAACAGAAAGTATACAGCTTTAATAATTTTCAGAGAAATCATACATGAAGGTTTTTAACTATTGTGAAGTGTTTTAAGCAAAATATAAAAATATATATATATATATATATATATATATATATATATATGTATATATAACTAGGTTTTAATCTTCTGAAAATTAGAATTAATTTTTAACTTGCTCTTCTCAGAGGGAAAAATATAGAAAGTGAATAGCTTTAACAATTTCAATAAATAAAGAATCGACAAAAAGAGCGCTTTTTCATAAGAAAACTGTAGTTCTCTGGCACTAAAACAAAAACTGTAAATTTAGTATGCTGTGATCATCATTAATTTTTAATTCTATATATTATTCTGTATAATAGCGACTTCTACCAGCAACATGCACAAAAATTTAATTAGTTTAGTTTCTTATAATTAACATTTTGTAAATGCAATTGAGGGAAATTTTTACAAACTTAGACTAACATATAAACATCTGGATTATCACAAACAATAATAGCAACATCTATTATCGGTCGATATACACTCAAAATGAATCAACACAACTTTTCATAATAGACATCTCACATACAAGTTTGGTGCATTTCTATAACACTAGACACCTTCAGTAATAGCTGGTTCGCGAACCTTGAAAAATATGACTATATTAAACTTCTGCACGGTTATGATCTGAAGCAGCCTGTTCGTTCCCTGTGCAAACGACATTTGGAAATTCTAACAACAGCAATTCTCATTTCAAAAGTATGCGCAATTAATTCGTCGCCCTCAAAACATTAAAATACAAATTTTCAAAGTTTAGTTCAATTTAATTTTATTTAAATAATTAATTTAATTTTTTTTATATTTTGTCCCATACCCATCTGTCTTCGATAAATTTTTACTCTTTTGAAAATATGTGCAATGCATTCCTCAAGTCAAAAATCTTGAAACCTTGACATTAGCACTATATTATAAATAATAATATTTTTCCACATCGTTTACATCCTCCTTCTATTAAATCTCAACTTCGAAGGTATGCGCAGTCGATTCACTATCCCCAAAAAATCTTAAAGTCATGAGTTTTCAAGGTCTATTTAAAAAATTTTAAATGTACTTAAAATGTGTACAAAATTGTTTTAAAAATACATTTTAATAATTAAAAAAACAAAACAAAAAAACATATTTTTAAAAATGTATATAATATTTTAAACGTATATAATATACTTGTTGACGCACGATCGCGTCAACAAGTGGCCAATTGTGCTCAAATATCTTTTTGGGGTGTATATCGGTCGAATTGTGCCCGAGTAATAACTTTACCATTTCGAAAATAAGCACGATCGATTCCTTGTTCTTCAAACCTTATATCATGATTTTTCATCGCCATAGCTCCTCTACTTTTGAATTTTGATATATATATATATATATTTTTTTTTTTTTTTTTGCCTCAGCCATCTGCCACCTTTAATAATATTACTCTTTCGAAAGAATGCGTAACCGATTCTTTACCCTCAAAAATAAATAAATAAATAAAAATACGAATTTTCAAGAATGAAGTACTATTTTCTAACTTTTAATTGTTTTAACAACCTCTGACATCTGTGCACTATTTATTTTACACTTTAGAAAATACGCGTAATTGATTTCTCAGCCCCTAAACGCCTGAACCCTTAATCTTTAATTTTCAAGACCATAGCTCACTATTTTTTTTTTTTAAGTGTTTCCCTCTATGGTTATATGGCAGATGCGTACATGACATTTGCGTACAAGCTGAAATTAGTGATACTTGCGTACAAGTCCAGGTGTTCCAAATGTTACAGATCTGTTTTCGAAAAATCAAGTGGTATTTCCGTACAAAATTTGTTTCGCTGTATTTTCCGTTTGTAACACAAAGGGGTTGTATCCATATATTAAACTTGAAGATAAATACTCTTATATAAATACGTGAATTTTCTGTTATGCATGTAGTCTTACGACTGACAAAGTTATGAGCTTAAGGCATATAAAAGTTACAAGCCGTAGTTATTTTCTGAAATGTCATTCAATTATTTATTCACTGAGTCAAGATCAATAATGGTCCTTATAAATGCTATTAAGGTCTTTAAAAATATTTTTATTTCTTAAATACTTTTTAACTTTTTAACAAGTACGAATTTTTTTGTCTCCAATAAAGAAAAAAAAAAGTTAAAAAAAGATCTCTCTTCTTTATCAATAACGAATTGAATCATATTCCAATTCCTGAAATTATTTGTCGTTCACCTATATGCCTCTCTTTCTCTCCCTCCCCCCCCCAAAAAAAAAAAAAATAAAATAAAATAAAATAAAATAAATGTGTGTTTAAAAATGAAAAAAATTGATAACTTTATTTTAAATTATCGCAGATCGATTGTTCAACCATTCGTTTTAAAGGTATTGGTGAGCTCTTTTGGAAGATACCCATCATGAAAATTTACTCCCCTCGAGTGTGGAATCCCCCCCCCCCAGGGGGTGAGGCGGGGCTCCTACAAACACATTTTTTTTTTTCCAGTTGGCTATCTTTGTTACAAAAAACATATATTCGTTTCATTTGGTTTAGTGCAGTCCAACGAAAAGCTTACTGTAACATTCGTATATGATATACATTTAGAATACCGAGTTTGGGATTTCTGCTACTATTTGTTCTTGAAATATGCTGATAACACAAACAGACAGACACACAGACCATTCGCGAAAAACATGATTTTCGTATTCAGGGGACCTCAGAACATGTAGATACAACAAAAACTCACGTTCGAAAATTTGACCCTAAAACAATACTTTCTCGACCCTATGGGTAAGAGAAAGTTTAAAGAAAAAGAAGGAAGGAATAGAAAGAAAGAAAAAGGTTTTAATGTTTGCATCATATGGATACAACCTCTTCATGCAATGATCCTCAAATAAAGCGAAAGAAATGTTGTACGCAAGTGCCACTAGATTTTTTGAAAACATACCTGTAATATTAAAACCACCGGGACATGTACGCAAGTGCCACTGTTTTCAGCTTGTATGCAAATGTCATGTACGCATCTGTCACAACACCCCCTCTATCACCTCCTTAATATTTTTCACACCTTCGAAAATAGTCCAAATCTATTCCTCTAAAATATATACACAATTTTTCAAAACTGTAGGCCTATTTTAAAATTGAAAAAATTATGTGTCATCCGATAGGTGGCGGTATTGTGCTAAAATTTCATTTTTGGGTGCATATTGGATGACTAGTGGCCCTATTGTGCCGAAATGTCATTTTTTTGCGGTGCATATCAGCCGAAAGGTGGTACTGTTATGCTGTAATTTCTTACACTTTCGAATGATACGCGCAATTATTACTGAAAGTAATGAAGGTATAGGTAGCGGACAATTGTTTATTATTTTATATATGAATTGGCTATTAGATAAGTGTAATAGAAAATAATGGTTCACTTCATTTTCTTGACACTCCGAAAAATACGTCTGTACAACCTTCTATCGTAAAAATTTTGCTGTCACTTTACCTCTCCATGCACATTCATTCCATCCACCTATACAAAATATGACAGCTTATTATACTTTGTTAATTGCGATCTTAATATTTATTCCGATTCTGTTTTACTAAGCTCAGAAATCAAATATCTGAAAGACATTGCAGCTGACGTAGGTTAGAAACTCTTCCATTATAGATAAAGTTATTCTCAAATTAGAGCTTTATCGTACTTAGTCTCCTAAATTGATCTCTTCTAATATATATATATATATATATATTTTTTTTTTACCCTATTTTTCTAAATCATGTTATACTATAGCTTAAAGTTCTCAAACAGTATGATTAAAAAAATGCTTTTTCATTTTTCATTAAATTCACCCTTTTTCAGTTAAAAGATTCTATAGATATTCATAACTACACTGATGGAAAAAAAAAAAATCCCAACACCAGGAAGGAGCAGTGCTAGATAAACGAAATTTGGTAGGCGTATTTATACATCTGAAAGATGACGTCGATTCAAATTTCGAGCTATGCGCATAAGTGTGGCGCTAGTAGCGTCACTATGAACATGCAAATGAGGTTTGCTTTAAATAAGCGCTGTAAGGTTCGTGATCGTTATTTACAGTTGAGATTTGACGTAGTGGATTAATGTTAGTCAAGGATGCCTCTAAGAAGATGAAGAAGCCATTATCAACAGCTCACTGAGTTTGAACGAGGTCGTGTAGTAGGGCTACGAGAAGGTGGGTTTTCTTTCCGCGATATTGCAGAAAGACTTGGCAGGAATGTATCCACTGTGCATGAGTGTTGGCAGCAGTGGTCAAGGGAAGGTACTGCCTCAAGAAGACCGGGTTCCGGGCGGCCACGTGGTACTACTGAGAGGGAAGATCGCCGTGTTCGGCGTATGACTGTGGCTAATCGTACTGCGTCTGCAGCTGAAATTCGAGCTGCAGTTGGCACCACAGTGACACAACGAACTGTTACAAATCGGTTACTTCAAGGACAGCTCCGAGCCAGACGCCCTGTAGCGTGCATTCCACTGACTCTAAACCACTGACGTTTGCGACGTAAGTGGTGTCAAGCTAGAGCTCATTGGAGGACGGAGTGGAGATCTGTTGTGTTTTCTGATGAAAGCCGGTTCTGCCTTGGTCGCAGTGATAGCCGTGTGTTGGTTAGAAGGAGGCCAGGTGAACGCCTGCTAGCGACCTCTCTGCGGCCTAGACACGCAGGGCCTACTCCTGGAGTTATGGTTTGGGGAGCAATTTCGTATGACAGCAGGATCACTCTCGTGGTTATCCCACGCACCCTGACTGCAAATTTGTACGTCAGTCTAGTGATACGTTGTGCTGCCATTCATGAACAGCATTCAAGGGGGTGTTTTCCAACAGGATAACGCTCGCCCTCATACCGCTGTTGTAACCCAACATGCTCTACAGAGTGTCGACATGTTGCCTTGGCCTGCTAGATCACCAGATCTTTCTCCAATCGAGCACGTATGCGACATCATTGGACGTCGACTTTAGCGTCATCCACAACCAGCATTAACCGTCCCTGCATTGACCGCCCAAGTGCAACAGGCATGAAACTCCATCCCACAAACTGATATCCGACACCTGTACGACACAATGCATGCACGTTTGCATGCTTCCATTCAAATTTCTGGCGGTTACACCGGTTATTAATGTACCAACATTTCACATTTGAAATGGCTCTTCTCGCCAATGGCTCTACCTGTGATCTTGAAACTTTAATCAATTAAATATGTCACCTAGACAAATGTATTGCTGAAATTTCATTACTGTACAATAATTTTTTCTTGGTGTTGGGATTTTTTTTCCATCAGTGTATTTAGGTATTTACAGTATATCCTGCCAATGTGGTTTACTATATTATTGATCAAATGAAACACAGTCTTAAATTCCGTGTAAAAGAACATATCAGTTACGTCCGGAAACAAGAAAACGACAAATCGGTCATTTCTAAGTATTTCTGTGAGAAAAACCATTATTTAAAATTTGATACAGCTAAAATAATTTGCAGACCCAAATTTACACTTGAGCTCTATTTATTTGTATCATTTTATAAGAATCTTAAAAACATTGTGATTTCGCCGTATCCCCTTTGTCTGACTGTTAACAATTTCACATACAATCCCCAACTTCCTTAATTTTTTTTTTTTTACTTTTTCCAGGACTACCGTTTCTCTATTTCTTATCGGCTAATCTCTGCCTAATTCTATTCAGGGTTTAGCACTCTCAGATCAAAATTACAATACTGCAATTGATTTATTAAAATCTCGATTTGGAAAAAAAGATATTATAATAAGATATAAAATCGATGCGTTATTAAATTTGAACCCTGTTAAATCTCCAAATCAAATTAAAGAATTACGCTTACTGCACGACGCCCTTGATGTTAATATTAAATCTCTCGAAAATTTAGGAGTTGATTTAAAATCCTACGGAAATTTGTTATTTCCAATTGTTACAAAATACCTACCAGTATTATGATAGACTATAATAAAATGAAAACAGAATCCGAGGAATGGGATGTACAAGATTTGTTAAAACATTTAAAATTAGAAGTTCAGACTAGGGAAAAAACCTTTTTATTTTTAAAACGCGAAGTAGAAACTCACAATAGCGGGTATAAAAACTCAAATTCCAGATTTGATTCAAAATCATCGGAAAATAATAATAATGCTTCCTACCGGAAATCTGGTTCAGGATATAAAAATTCTAACACAATGCAAAAGCCATCAGCCTTTAAATTAACTGTTAGTAAATGTATATTTTGTGTTGATGCAGCAAATGATCATGACAGTAAAATGTGTAAATTAAATTTAGAGGACAAAAAATTGTCTTTACGCAAACAGGGAATCTGTTATTTATGTTTCAAAACAGGTAAACATACAGCTAAATATTGTTTATCGGGTCTCAAATGTGACACATGTTCAGGAAAACACAATACATTAATTTGCTATAAGCAAAAATCGGAAACGGCTCCAACAACGGCTCAAATGAAAGATAAAAATCACATCGAACATACCCAAACAAATACTTCTGAGAACAGTGCTTACGAAAATGATAATTCTGTATTGTCCTATAAGTGTCCTGTATAAAATCCGCTTGAGAATCTATATATATATAAATGAATTGCTGTTCGTTAGTCTCACTAAAACTCGAGAACGGCTGAACGGATTTATCTTATCTTAGTCTTGAAATGTTCGTGGAGGTCTAGGGAAGGTTTAAAAGGCGAGAAAAAATCGAATAATTTCCGGGAAAACCCTAAAAACAGCCCTTTTCTATTTCCCATACAAACGTTTTCTAGAGTCAATTTGAACTTTATTGCTATTCAATAAAGTTTAGGTGTGTTCCTAACGGGTGATGGCTGAGCTACAAAAATTTGCATGTTGATTCGTAATGACCTGATGCACCTCGAAGCCGGATTTTCGAATTTTGTTTTAGTTTTCTTTTATTTAATTAAAATGTTAAAATAAAAACCTTCTAATAACTGATAAATTGGCCATTTAATTTTAATCCTTAATTTAATTGTTGCCAAAAAAAAATTATTCTTTTTTGGACAGAAAAAAAGAAAAAAAAAAAACATGAACAATAAAAATTACATTTATTTAAAATATTTAATTTTATTCCTTAATTTAATTGTTGCCAAAAAAATTATCATTATTTTTTCGACGGAAAAAAAAAAAACGTGAACAATAAAAATTACATGTATTTAAAATGAGGAAAGTAAATTAAAAAAATTAGAAATATCAGTCGTATCGTTACAAATAAGATACCAAATGAAAGATGCAATTTTTGTGAATCCAACGGATTAAACAGCTTATCGATCGGACAATTAGATTTTTTAAAATTAACTAATGTATGTATTTTATAAATTTTCTTTCACAAACACAAACGTGTAGTATACAGCCTGTACAACACTAGACCAAATTGAAGTTCAAATTTCATCAATATTTAAATAAATAAATGAAAATAAAAATATGCTTAATGGGAAATATATATAACCATTAAAAGTTTAGTTGTCTAAAATATGTCAGAAATAGCGCTCATAGCATATTGTTACAAGGTATTAAGTCTTATTTTTACAAGGGATAAAATCTAAAATGGTGACAAAAATTCAAAAGTCGCCAAAGAGAGCTATATTAAGGCGGTACTATGATCATGCTTACAAACCATGAATACTAATAACCACAAAAAATTAATTGTCTCATGCAACAGACGTAGCCGGTCATAGCATATTATAATATTTAGCGTGAAATTGTTATCATTTTTATGGTTGATCGGGGATAAACAAAATAAACATAGGAAATAACGTAAAAGCAAATATTATGTGCACCACGTATAGTGTTGTTCATATGTAACTGGGATTCAAATATAAAGGGGATACTTCATTTTTTTTTTCGATACTATCTATTTCGAAACTGTTATCTAATAAGGACTTAATGCAAGCCTATTGGTAAACCATTGTCTCAGGTAATAGGGACAAGCGCCCGAGTTTTAGCGGATGAGCAAATCGCTACCGAAGGCAGCAGGGATCCGAAGCGAGCTTTTGAGCAATTTTAGTATTTTATTTTATTTTTATAAAGCTATATAGAAAAGAGTTTCCTTTAAATTTAGTGACCAGCGAAGCGGGCAAAGCCTGCTAGTAATGAAATATATTTACAAACTTGTTTCGCAAGAATAACAAATAATTCTAATTTAAACTCTCTAAAGTGTGCCATATTATTTGATAATGCGTCTCAACGAAACTTCATAAACATATCACTCGCGCGTGAATTAAGATTGCCGGTGATTGGAAAAGAAACTCTAATCATATATCCGTTTTCTTGTGATCAACCCCAATCAAAGGAATATTCAGTCGTAAATTTCGAATTGTCTCATTTAAAAAATCACAAACAAAAATTTTATGTAGAGGCATTGGTCGTAAATCAAATATCTTTCACGAAGTTAAAAAAACTAGACGACGCATTAATTCGAAAAGTTATGGTTTCGAATGAGAAAAAAGAAAATAATTTTTCTCAATTGCATTCGAAGGAGCCAGAGATATTAATCGGCGGGGGGTTATTTTGGAAACTGCAAAAAAATAAAAAGAAAATTAATCGTTCGTTGTTTGCGGTAAATACATTATTGGGATGGACATTGTCAGGCAATAATAATTCAGGAAAGAATCCAGACAACTTAATTACTGGCGCCTCTGTGTTAAAGATTAAATGTTGTAACTCTATTTGTTTACATGAAAACCATCCATGCATGGAAAAAAATGAATCATCCGGTTGTACGGGTAATGATTTGCAAAGGTTATGGTCGTTGGATTTTTTGGGAATAAATGATGATAAATTGATTTCTACTTCCGATCTGGAAATAATAAATAAATTTGATAAACAGTTAGAATATAAACAGGGTCATTATGTTACTCATTTATTATGGAATGACAATGGTATTGATAAATTTGAGAATAATTTTGAAAATGCTAAACGGCAATTCAGTTATTTGAGAAAAGGATTAAAAGCGGATAAATGGATTTTTGAGCAATATAGGCAGATAATCACAGAACAAGAACAACGAGGGATAGTTGAACAATGCAGTCGCTCTCAAAGGGAGTATTTCGCCCCACATCGTGCGATTATTAGAAAGGAAAAACAAACCACAAAGGTACGAATTGTTTTTAATTGTTCCAGTAGAGTTTCGGGGTGTAAATCTTTAAATGATTGTCTCGTAAAAGGGCCATGTCTTACACCACTAATTTTGGATGTAATTAATAGATTTCGAATGTTTAAGATTGCGTTTTGCGCAGATATTGAAAAAGCGTTTCTAATGATAGAAATCGCGGAACCCGATAGAAATTTTCTGAAGTTTTTATGGTTTGACGAGGACACCCAGAATTATAAAATAATGCGAATGACCAGAGCGACATTTGGTTGTACAACTTCTCCTTTCTTTTTAACGGCAACAATTAAGAAACACATTAAGGAATATAGGGAAATTTATCCGGATAGTTATGAAATGTTAAATTCAGCTCTGTTTGTGGACGATTTGCTTTATGGCTCCGATACCGTAAACGGTGCGTATGAATTAACTTCTACTGCGGTAAATATTTTAGCAAAGGCTGGAATGAAATTGAGAAAGTTTAGTACGAATTCACAGAAATTAAAGAACATGTGGGATAAAAATGATTGTTTTTCGGAGGTAAACAATGATAGTGTAATAAATATTCTTGGATTGGTGTGGGATAAAGATAGTGATAAATTAGGATTAGCTTTGAAATCTATAGTTGAAAATTTGGATATATCGGTATGTACGAAAAGATATGTATTGCATACAGCTGCAAAATTTTTTGATCCTATTGGGATTATATCTCCTTTTTAATTAGGATAAAATGTTTTCTTCAAAGAATGTGGGAAAGAGGTATGGATTGGGATCACGAATTGCCGGATGATCTTAAGGGAATTTGGATAAAGTGGTGTAACGATATTAAGGATTTATCAGAAATTCGAATAGATAGATGCTATTTCACGTATGTTGATTTGAAAAATTCGTGTGTAGAACTACACATTTATTCAGATGCTTCACCACTTGCATACGGTTGTGTTGCATATTTTAGGGTCATCAGTAATGATAAAAAATGTTATGTAAGCATGATTATGTCGAAGGCTAGAGTTGCGCCGCTAAAGAAACTAACGTTACCAAGATTGGAGTTAATGGGAGCGGTGATAGCTTCTAGAGTAGCGAAATATATTTGTGATATATTTAAAGAAATTAACATTGAGAAATTTTATTGGACAGATTCTACTATTGTGTTACACTGGGTGAAGGGATCGGCGAAACAATGGAAACCCTTTGTTAAAAATAGAGTAGTTGAAATTCAGGAATTGTCAGTACCCGAAAATTGGTCATATTGTAATACCAAGGATAATCCCGCAGATTTAGTTACTCGTGGTATTAGCGCAAATGCGTTAGTTAATAATGATTTTTGGTTTAAAGGTCCAAAATGGTTATCTGAGCTAAATGGTAAAGGTAATGATATTGGGGAAAAGGTGGACACGCAATATATTACCGAAGAAAAAAGGAAAACACCTGAAAAAATAATTCAGTTTAAAATCTCTATAGAAACAGTTGAACCAATATTGGATCTTGAAAAATATAGTAACATTTTAAGAGTCCTCAGAATTACGGCATGGATAAAGAGATTTCTTAACAACGCGAATCCTAAAAACGAGAAAGTTAAGGGTCCATTATCAGCAGAAGAAATTGGTAATGCGCAAACAATGTGGGTTAAATATACACAGAAAATTAGTTTTCCGAATGAATTAAACTGTTTGATAAATGGGGAACCTATTTTGAAAAATTCAAATTTAATTGAGTTCTCACCATTTTTGGATTCCGAGGGAATAATGCGTATCGGAAGAAGGCTTCAGAAATCAAATTATTTTTTTAACGAAAAACACCCGATCCTGTTGCCTTCAAAGGGTAATTTAATTGATTTGTTAATTAAAAATGCGCATGAACGAGTTTGTCATTTTGGCATTAATGATACATTAGTTAAATTACGGGAGGAATTTTGGGTAATCAAGGGCAGACAGGCAGTAAAAAGCGTATTAAGAAGATGCAGAATTTGCATAAAATTTAATTCTAGAGCTGGAGCTCAGATAACAGCTCCGTTACCTGCAGATCGCATCAATGAACAAAAGCCCTTTGCAGTGATAGGCCTTGATTTTGCTGGCCCCTTATACATCCGAAATAATGATAGCAAATATTATATATTGTTGTGCACATCCGCAATAACTAGAGCAGTGCACCTAGAATTGGTAGAGAACCTATCAACCGAAATCTTTGTACTAGCATTCAGAAGAATAGTAGCAAAGCGTGGTCTTTGCCATACGGTATACTCCGATAACGCACGAACCTTTCATCGAGCTGATATAGAGTTAAAGCACATCTGGAAAATAATCAGCCATCCCGACGTTATAGATTACTATAGTAGTAATAAAATATTATGGAAATATATCATGGAAATGTCGCCATGGTGGGGAGGCTTCTATGAAAGACTGGTTCGATCCGTAAAAACTGCATTAAGAAAGGAGATTGACAAAACCACTTTAACACACACACAACTACATACAGTTATATGTGAAATTGAAGCTTCAATAAATTCGCGACCCATTACATATATATATGCAGACTCAGGAGAACCTTCTCCAATTACGCCAGCACACTTCTTGGTAGGTCAACGACTAACTACCCTACCTATCGTGCATATGAAACCCCATGTGCTTCCTGGAACTTCTCTAACATATGTGAAACGTTTCAACCAAAAAGAACGAATATTGGACCAGTTCTGGTCAAGATGGAAGAAGGAATACCTTCTTCAGCTGAAAAACGCTATGACAAGTCGACACTCCAGTATTCGAGAATATTCGCCAAACGATGTTGTTTTAATCCACGATGCTAAATTGCGAAGACACTTATGGAAATTAGGAGTAGTAACTCAAATGTTTCCGGTAGAGATGGAAAGGTACGATCTTGTGAGTTAAAAACAGCTACAGGTACATTTAGACGTCCTTTCCAGTTGATTTATCCAGTTGCAATTTTTAAAAGAGACTAAAATAAACTTTAAAAACTTATATTTACAAACTATGACTTTTGGGTGGACTTTAAATTCTCTTTGATATAATTACAATTAGAAAATGAACATAAAGTTAATGTTCATCCGGGGGCCAATGTATTAATTATTGGTCAAATCTAAAACCTGTAGATGGCGCTGCACGCCGATATTAATGTTTTTGTTTTCTTCTTTTCTCTTCAGTGTGTTCTTCGTGTTCGTCTTTGTTGTAATAAATGTATGTCTCAGTAATTGATATCCTATTCTTTCCGATTAATGTCTTCAATCGACACCAATGAATAGGAATGAATTATCAGTGGCCTGCAGTCCCCACGACTCTGGACCGATAAGGTAAGCCATTTACCTTATTACAATTTAATATTCTGAAAATGACTATTAATGACTATTTATGAAAAGATATATCTAAAATACGTCGCCAAAGTAGCGACATGGTTTTGAATGATAATTTTTATAACGTCGTTAAAAGTTTAACGACACAACGTTTATGTAACCCATAAATTTTCAACTATCTCCCCACTTCTTACGGACATATCATTATCTATTTTGACAGCACTTTACTTGAAAGAAACATTTACATTTTCTCCCGTTCGATAAGACTGAAAAAGTAAAATCTACTCTTCTTTTAAAATTAATTCAGTTAAGTTAAAAAAAAAAAAATAAATAAATAAAATAAAATAAAATAAAATAAAGATGTGGACAACACATGACTTCCTTATACACCTTTGGAATATACATATTTTTATGAAAACATTGACATTTTTGTGTGAGGTAACTGACTCGTAATTAAACAGTAAATGGTGTACTCTACTATTCTTCTCTTTGCCGAAAATTAAAGGTGGAAAAGGATACATTTTACCAAAACAATTAATTCAGTTAAAATTGAAAAAGGATTTACTAAATTTGGTCATCCTGAAGCAATATTTGCCGCCAAATTTGATCGCTAATCTCACGAAGTCGCCAAGTTTGTAGCCAATGCTAATTTTCGTCTTGGCATGGATTTCAGCGATTTTGCATCGAATTTGGCAATTTGGCGAAAACTTGTAGTTTAGGGTTGCCAAAGTTTGAAAACTAACTTCAATAAGAACAGAATTCTAGAATTTTCTGGAAAGATTCATTGGTTTATAGCTAAACTAAATTCTTCAAACTTCTTTAAATGATAAACAAGATTAAAGCAAAATAAAGTGCCTTCGTCGACTAGAACCTATTTATATATTAAAAAGCATTTTCTGCACTCAAAAATGTCAGCAAAGTTCATAACAATATCATTACGTGCTCTATCTACGTGCTGAATATTCATTAAAGTGCATTCGTCGTCTAGAACCTATTTATGTCTTTAAGAATTACTTTCTACACGCAAAAATGTCGACAACTTTCACAAAAATATCATTATGGGCTCCATTTCCGGGCTGAATATTCATTTAATAAAAGGCATTCGTCGACTAGAACCTGCTTATGTCTTTACAAATTACTTTCTACATGCAAAAATGTAGGTAACTTCCATAATAATATCATCACGGGCTCTATCATTAGCTTATTTTGAAATCTCTATGACGGTAGGCCATATAATGGCCAAAATCTTTGTATATTTGGTTACCTATAATAATAAAAGAAAAGGTTTGTCTATCTGTTCTTCTTTACGTTCAGCCCCTATTGAACGCAGAAGTACAAAAATTGACATACGGATGCTCAGGAGCTTTCCCGAGGGTCTCTTGAAAACAGAGTTTAAAAAATTTAATTAGTTTCGTAAATATTAATTAAAACGCCTACCCATGTCGATCGAAAAATGACAAAAATCCACGGCCAATTGCTTAAAAAGAGGCATTCTATTTTCTCAGCTGTCTGGAACGGAAACAAAACATCTGGAAATCATTAATGTCACATGATCTTGAACTGGGGTTAAAAATTGCAAATTTCAAAATTCTTCAAATTTTCTTTTTCGCACACAACACTTAATATACAACCCATGCAGCACAAAACCAACCTGTAGTTCAAATTTCATCAATTTTACTTAATAAACAAAGAAGTTACATTTTAATTGCAAATTAAATTTTATTCTAACGCGTAATCTATCTTTCAAAAGACGATAGGAGTTTAAATAGCAACGAAATATATTTGAAGGTATTAAAAAAAAAAAAAAAATACTTTTTCTTTTTACTTCCATTACCGGACGACCGTAGATAATGGAATTAGAGATGTCACGTGATTTACATGTTTTAGAATGTTTATGATTAAATTATTTTTAATACATCATTCGAAAGATATTTTAAAGTACTTTTATATTATCGAAAGTGAGATTCGAGATTTTACCTGATTTACACGTTTTGAGGTCTCCTGAATCGGTTTTCTTTTGTATCTCAGCTACTAATTAAAATAATTTCATAAGTAATACATCATTAGAAAGCTTTGTTGATTTGGAATCGAACAGTGGATTACAGAAATTTCTACCGCCAGATGGCGCTGTAATATTTTAAAATTTGAATATTTCAAGTTCGAATGAGCAAGGAAGATGTTGTAAGTTATAAAACGGGATAAAGCTCCGCAGACGCCACAGAGCGGGACTTTGCTAAAGTCATAAATTTGAACGATCATAACATGATGAGAGAACAGGCTGTTTCAGGTATTGAAACGGGAAGAGGGCGCCGCAGGCGCTACCGAGCGAGAATTTACTTCGATTAAACTTTTCAATAAAGCTATTTTCACTATATGTCAATAAGCTGCTGTAAGACCTGAAACGGGAAAAAGGTGCCACTGAGCGGGACTTTCGTAAAATCGGATTTTTCAAGGGTCGCGAACCAGCTGGTCGCCGAAGGCGGCTAGTATAAAATAAATAAAAATAATATTGTGCATTTGTAAACAGTAGAATAATTGTATTTGTAGATTTAATAATTTTTAAAAAACACTTTATGTGTTATTTTTACCTGTAAGAATCAATTTTTGTATGTTGTAGTGTAACTTGTTACATTAACTGAGCTTGTTCTCGTGGAATGTTTATGGATTATCATTTGAAATTTTAAAATGTTTCCAATTAAATTTAATTGCCTAAAGGTGTTAAAACAAGTTAATTAACTTAGTTGCTGGTCTAAATGGCTTTTTCACCGAAAATGTGGCACTGTCAATGATTTAAGTACCCAAAATCAGAGTATTTAACATGTTCTCCATGAACATCAATAACAAATAAAAACTAAATGAATATTGATGATTGTAAATGTATATAGCAAACAAAAGTTGAGGAATAGTGATATAAAATGGATTAAAAATGATGATGTATAAAAAAAAAAACACAGATTAAATACCATTGATCAAAAATAAGAATAGAAAATATGTTATTTCAGCAATCGCTATACATATAGAAGACATCGACTTCTCCAAAACTAAATGCAAAACTGGTGTACAAACGATAAAAACACAATAAGACTTCTTCACACACCATAAATTTCCTCTTGCTTTTGCATCCAAGGCACGTGTTTTTTTTGCACCTTATGAAGGAAGGCTACGTCCTTTCGAAACCGGTTGTGCTGGCTTAAAATTTATGGTGTGTGAAGAAGTCTTATTGTCTTTTCACATCGACTTCTGTTTGTTTTTCACATGTCATGTGACCTCTGACGTCAGGTGGGAAGAGCCCATTGAAATAGCATAATGTTAGCTAATGTTCCTCTCGCATATCAAGTTTGATGCAATTATATATCATAGGAGTATTGATGTAGCCTTTCAAATTACGGGGAAATTTAAGTATAGCACTCCAATTTTCGGTCGATGCACTCAAATAATGGTGTATTGTGTAATATGTTATAATGCCCTTCTTACAAATAAAGTTTCCTGAAATTATATAGAATAGAAGCACAGATACAGACTTCTCATAAATGGGAAAAACCTTATCATAACAGCGACATCTGCTGAATAATTAGCACTAAAAACTGATAACCGTAAATTTATATGAAAGTTCAACAAATCATGAACTTTTATGAAATTCTGCACATTTGTCCTTGAGTTAGTGCTGCAACAAAATTTTTGTTACAAACCCGAAGACTCAAATTGTGTTTGGGACTCTCAAACATGTAATTCCATGAAAAACCAGAAATCGAGAATGTTTATGATTCTAACAGTTTCTTCTATTGTAAAAAAAAAAAAATGAAGGTTAAGCAATTGTATGACAAAGTTCAGTTTAAATATATTTAATAATCTATATGAACTGAATGATTTTTCTTGCGTATTTTAATGATTCCCAATTTATCACAATGAGTTAGATGTTTTTCCATTGATCAAGTGCACTAGTACCTTAGGCTTATCCTACAGAAATGAAATAAATATTTGAATTGCTGACTTTTGACCTCTGAGACGAAGAACAATTACAGACTTTAGTCGCCACTTTTCCGACAGATGGAATATAACGTGTCATTATTATACTACATAAATTTCATGAAGAATTATAATGATTAGCCCTTCAGACTATAATAGCTTTAAAACTTTTTTTACTTATTGCACTTTTTCAAATTTATTATTTTCAAGAAGTTATCCACACGTGCAAGTTTATTACCATGTTTTTATTAACTTCGATTCTTGTTTGTTTGTTTGTTTGTCAAGTACAAATCTTGAAGTCGATTTTTAACTAACTTCCTGATTAGCTAGATATTTGAAACTTTCACGATAGCTCAGAACACGGTGACAATACATTTTTTTTTTTAACTTTTAGTCAATTGTTTCAGGTCCCGCTGCCTTCGGCAACGTTTATATGATTCGACAGAAAGTTTATTTAACTAACTTCCCGACTAGTTAGACATTTGAAACTTTCAGAATAGTTCAGAATATGGTGAAAATGCATTTTTTTAAATATACCTTTAGCCAAATATTTCGGGTTCCTGCTGTCTTCGGCAGCGTTATCATTACAGAGCTTGCAATCAATTTTTCACTAACTTTCCGACTACCTAGACATTTGAAACTTTCAGGATAGCTCAAAATACGGTGACAATACATTTTTTAAAATAATTTTAGTCAACTGTTTCAGCTCCCTACTGCCTGCGGCAGCGTTTATATGATTCAACAGAAAATTTACTTAACTAACTTCCCGACTAGCTAGACATTTGAAACTTTCAGAATAGTTCAGAATACGGTGAAAATGCATTTTTTAAATACTTTTAGCCAACCGTTTCGTGTTCCTGCTGCCTTCGGCAGCGTTACCAGTACAAAGCTTGCAATCGATTTTTCACTAACTTCCGGACAAGCTAGACATTTGAAACTTTCAGGATAGCTCAGAACACAGTGACAATATATTTTTTAGTATTTTTAGTCAACAGTTTCAGGTCCCTACTGCCTTCGGCAGCGTTTATATGATTCAACAGAAAATTTATTTAACTAACTTCCAGACTAGCTAGACATTTGAAACTTTCAGGATAGTTCAGAACACGGTGAAAATGCATTTTTAAATATTTTTAACCAACTGCTCCGGGTTTCTTCTGCCTTCGGCAGCGTTACCAGTACAATGATTGCAATCGATTTTTCACTAACTTCCCGATTAGCTAGACATTTGAAACTTTCAGGATAGCTCAGAACACGGTGACAATACATATTTTTAAAATACTTTTAGTCAACTTTTTCAGGTCCCTACTGTATTCGGCAGCGTTTATATGATTCAACAGAAATTTATTTAACTAACTTCCCGACTAGCTAGACATTTGAAACTTTCAGAATAGTTCAAAATACGATGAAAGTGCATTTTAAAAATATTTTTAACCAATTGCTTCTGGACCCTCATGCCTTCGGCAGCGTTACTAGTACAAAGCTTGCAATCAATTTTTAACTAACTTCTCGGCTAGATAGCCATTTGAAACTTTTATAATAGTTCAAAACAAGATAACAATGAATTTTTTTAATACTTTTATCCAATTGCTCCGGGTTCCCGCTGCCTTCGGTAGCGTTTGTATGATTCAACAGAAAATTTAAAAACATGATATATAAAAAGTTCTTTTTATCTTATAATTATTTTTTAATTTTTTTATTCATGTGTAAATAAATATATATATTTATGTGAAAAGAAAAAGAAAAGAAAAAAGGCGGATTGGCAATTGACGTGTTTTGTTATATAAATAAATGTGATACTGAACGTAAAATTATTTTCACAAACATTGAGATAAATTCACTGTTGAGCAAGAAATTAAAGTTTGATTAAATTAAATTTTTTTCCTTCATTTTTAGAATAATAAGAATAAAAAGAAACTAATATGTTGTGACCACCACAGTACTTTCTTCTATATTTTCCTATACATATTTACTCAGTAACAGTATTAAAAAAAATCGATAACTTTGTTTTAGATTATCACAGATTTATTGTTCAACCATTCGTTTTAAAGGTATTGACGAGACCTTTCGAAAGATACCCATCTTGAAAATTTACCCCCCCCCCCGGTGGGGTACTTCTTCCCTAGGGGGACGAAGTGATGCCACCACATGCACAGAATGTTTTTCCTAGTTAACTACTACTATTATCAATAATTCATATTAATTTTACAATCACAAGTTAAAAATAACTCTCATTATGTACGTTTATACGAAATTTTGTCCTATACTGCCATGTTAAAAGTTTAGAAAAAGTGAGATCACAGCGCCACCCGTTGAGCGATTGATCCCCACATGTAATCAGCACAAGTTTATGGCGGGGACCAACTAAATACCAAGTTTGATTAAATTTCGTTTAAAAAAAACCTTTTTTTTATTATTAAAAGTAAAAAAAATCGATAACTTTGTTTTAAATTATCACCGATTTATAGTTCAACCATTCCTTTTAAAGGTATTGACGAGATCTTTCGAAAGATACCCATCTTGAAACTTTACCCCCCAGGCGGGAACCGATGCCCCCACATGCACATTTTTTTTCCCTAGGTAACTACTACTATTATCAGAAATTCATATTAATTTTACAATCACAAGTTTAAAATAACTCTCACTATGCACATTTATACGAAATTTTGTCCTATACTGCCATATTAAAAGTTTACAAAAAATGCGATCACAGCGCCACCTGTTGAGTGATTGATTCCCAAATCTAATATGCACCAGTTTATGTCAGGGTGCAAATAAATACCAAGTTTGGTTAAATTTCATTCATTTGTTCGTGAGATACAGCCTCCACAAGAAACGTGATACACACAGACAGACAGACAGACATTTTTAAAAACTATCAATTCTTGTTCAGGACATCCCAAAAAGTTTAAATCCATCAAAAAACGGAGGTGAAAATTTTCACGAATCCAATACTTTCTCTATATTGCATATAGAAGAAAGTAAAAAAAAAAAAATCTATATTTCTGCGGTTTTTCTGTTATTGGTGGAAATAATGGCGCACGCGCAGTATCTTAGAGCCTTTCACATTCACATAGCTCTTTCAGATTTTGATATACACACTTTTGAAAATGTTCCCGAAAAAGATTGAAAATTTTTATTTTTATTCACTTTTTTTTTTTCTGAGATTAACAGTCTTTTGTTTGAAATAATTTAGTTTGGTATTTCTTGTTGTACCAGTGGACCGGTGGATAATATTTTCAAGTTTTAATGCCAAACTCTGGTAACAATCTTGATTATTATTATTTATTAAATAACTTAAAATTATGAGAAAATTAATTAAGAATTTTTAATATGTATTATAAAGTTTTTATTTTTAGTATTGAAAAAGTATATATTTATTACATACCATTAATAATAATAATGGCCATCTTCTGTCAGGAACAATTGCGGTTAGACCGCTTCAAAAGAGATTTTTGGTAGCCTTTTTTCCCCCCCTTAGAAATGCTATGTATTTTTAATTATATTTTTTTAATTAATCTTTATAAATGCTGCACCATTAGAAAGATCTTTCGAAACTGAACATTTTTTGTGCTTACACTTTTCCCTTAATCTCAATATGTAAAAAGATTTCAACAAAAGTTTATAACACGGAGTAATATTAATAGGAGTTGAAGGTCCAATGGGAGAAAGCTACGAAACTGTGATGTAAATTTTTGGTAAATATTGAGGGCGCCACTTGTCATTACTTCCTACCTGGGCGCGGATATAGTGTTGTTTTCAGTAGAATTTTGCTGGAGTACACTTTAAATTTTTTATTTTAAGCAATTTAATTTTGTTGTAAGTTCTTGAAACTGCATAATTCAGATGTTTCATATAAATGCTTCGTTCCTAGTTGCAAAACAGGCTATGATAGTGATAAGAAAAGAAAAAAAAAAGCCCCAGGAGAGAAATAATGTCCGAGTTCGTGTTTTCTGCACCTAAAGTAAGTTTTTTTTTTTTCTTTACAAAGTTTCATCCATTCTCTTTCTTCCCAATTGTCTGTTTTAGCTAGCTTCGGTTCATAAGGATCGTCATTTTTTAAAAGCTCTCTTTCAAAGTAAAATTAGTATAAAATGGCTCTTAAAAAAAATGTTGGCTAGAATACTCTATTTAATGAAATCTGCTTTCAATCGAACTTTTTTCAGCTTGATATTATTTTTAAAAAAATAATTAAAACGAGACATTTCCCCATTGAATAACATTGCGGAAGCTGGAGAGAAGGAAGTATTGTACGCTGGCGCCATCTATAAACATTATAAAACAACATCACAAAATTTCAGCGTTACCTTCTAACTACCATTGCAATTCTAAAATACCCATGGAGGATAAAATTAAAATGCAATATAAAATTCAATGATAAAAATTATGGGCTAATAGTTATTACATCATTTTCTTGCATTCATGATGTACTTATCTGATATAAACAAACAGTTGATTGTGACGCCATATTTATCAAATTAGTTAAAGTAAATAAGGTTACAAATAAGGTACCTAAGGTTACTTCGTTACAAATATGGTACCTTTCATTTGGCACCTTATTTGTAACGAAGTTTTAATTAGATACTTTAGAATAATATCAAAATTGGACATTTAAATTTATGATTGTTGCCAAAAAAAAATTATTATATTACACGTATCATCCAGGGTTAGTAGGTATTTTCGTTAAAATAAATAGTTTGTTCGTTGGGTGCAACTTGCACATTAGTCCCGTCAGGTACAACTTGCATATTAGTCCCGCCAGGTGCAACTTGCACGTTAGTCCCCTTAAATATAGTGCCCAGCGAAGGTGGTAAAGCATTCGTTGATTTACTACCTTAACTGATTTCACATTCCGTCATTTTTGAAGGGGTTATATACTAGTTTTGTATATATTTAAATCATTTTGTAAGCAAAAGACTGTAAAGGTTTAAAATATTATGGAATTTTACCATGTTTTTATTAACTTCGATTCTTGTTTGTTTGTTTGTTTGTCAAGTACAAATCTTGCAATCGATTTTTAACTAACTTCCTGACTAGATAGATATTTGAAACTTTTAGGATAGCTCAGAACCCAATACATTTTTTTAAAACTACAATACATTTTTTATAACTTTTAGTCCATTGTTTCAGGTCCCGCTGCCTTCGGCAGCGTTTATATGATTCCACAGAAAATTTATTTAACTAACTTTCCGACTAGTTAGACATTTTAAACTTTCAGAATAGTTCAGAATACGGTGAAAATGAAAATTTTTAAATACTTTTAGCCAAATGTTTCGGGTTCCTGCTGACTTCGGCCGCGTTATCAGTATAGAGCTTGCAATCGATTTTTCACTAACTTTCCGACTAGCTAGAGATTTGAAACTTTCAGGATAGCTTAAAATACGGTGACAATACATTTTTTTAAAAATAACTTTAGTCAACTGTTTCAGCTCCCTACTGCCTGCGGCAGCGTTTATATGATTCAACAGAAAATTTATTTAACTAACTTCCCGACTAGCTAGACATTTGAAACTTTCAGCATAGTTCAGAATACGGTGAAAATGCATTTTTTTAATACTTTTAGCCAACTATTTAGTGTTCCTGCTGCTTTCGGCAGCGTTACCAGTACAAAGGTTGCAATCGATTTTTCACTGACTTCCCGACTACCTAGTCATTTGAAACTTTCAGGATAGCTCAGAACACAGTGACAATATATTTTTAGTCAACTGTTTCAGATCCCTACTGCCTTCGGCAGCGTTTATATGATTCAACAGAAAATTTATTTAATTAACTTCCCGACTAGCTAGACATTTGAAACTTTTAGGATAGTTCAGAACACGGTGAAAATACATTTTTAAATATTTTTAACCAACTGCTCTTGGTTCCTGCTGCATTCGGCATCGTTACCAGTACAATGATTGCAATCGATTTTTCACTAACTTCCCGACTAGCTAGACATTTGAAACTTTCAGGATAGCTCAGAACACGGCGACATTACATTTTTTTAAATACTTTTAGTCAACTGTTTCAGGTTCCTACTGTATTCGGCAGCGTTTATATGATTCAACAGAAAATTTCTTTAACTAACTTCCCGACTAGCTAGACATTTGAAACTTTCAAAATAGTTCAAAATACGATGAAAATGCATTTTAAAAATATTTTTAACCAATTGCTTCGGGACCCTGATGCCTTCGGCAGCGTTACCAGTACAAAGCTTGCAATCAATTTTTAACTAACTTCCCGGCTAGATAGCCACTTGAAACTTTTATAATAGTTCAGAACAAGATAGCAATGAATTTTTTAAATACTTTTATCCAATTGTTCTGGGTTCCCGCTGCCTTCGGTAGCGTTTGTATGATTCAACAGAAAATTTAAAAACATGGTATATAAAAAGTTCTTTTTATCTTGTAATTATTTTACATAACCATGATTGAAATAAAACTGTATCAGATATTGGATTTCTGATCAGTGATGCCAGATTGGGGATTTTGTTCCCATTCTGGGGATTTTTCAGGCTTCTGGGGACAATTTTGGTGACAAATTGTTTTGTGGGGGCTTTTTTGGGGAATTCTAAAATTTTTGGGGACAAATCTGGGGAGTTCTTCAACGACAGTCAATGTTGGCAACATAATGATTTATCCCTACGACTAGGGACTTTTAATAGCTTTATTGTTATTTGGGGATTTTTTTCAAATATGCCTTTATTTGGGGGAAAAATCTGAGCTTAAATCTGTTTGATAAATAAAGATTTTTTTTTTTTTTTTTGAAAAATTTTTTATTTTCCCTTTTTAGTAGAAATCAAGTTGGGGATTTTTTCGAAAAAGAAAAAAAAAAACCTGATTTAGGGAAATTTGAAGACCTGTTTGGGGAAATAATTTTCGACCATCTGGCATCACTGTTTCTGATACAGTTTTATTCAGAAATATATTTTATTTAGATGGACAAATAGCGTAAAAGTGACGTCATTTATTCCTCTATTTACTTTTAAATATATTTTTATATAGTTAGTAATTTAATAGTTTACGGTACAATAAGAAAATTGTTATATATGCAGTTTTATAACACTTTCTTTTTTTTTTTAATTTTTTTTTTTTTTTTACTACAATATACATCCCTCAAAAATGATGCATAAATTTAGAAAGATGCATTGCTTTAGATTTATTACTTTTTTTTCCACCAGACTGCAATTTGGCGCTTTTGGAGTGTTCATTTTCATCTATAATTGAGAACAAGACAAATAAGATATTTAAAAATATGTTCTGTATATATTTGTTATTAATCATATTATTAAATTATCCATTATTTAAATATATTATAATGATTAAAATTGTATTTTAAAGTTGTTTCTAGTTTAATTAAGCATTTTGAATATATTTCCGCAGTTACCTCAGACGCCGTTAAAGAAATTTGCTAAAATTGTCAATCGACAATGACAGTCCTTAAAAAAAAAATCTGGTGTGAAACAACCACACGACTTCCATTACCCACTATTACACGTATTATATGCATTTTTGAAAGATAATGTGATCAGAAAACATAAAAGTGACCTAAAGAGAAAATCGTTAGAGCCGTTTTTCAAATACCAACTTTTACAAAAAATCAATTATTGACCGGAAAACAATAATTACATACAAAAGGATATTTAAAAGTGAGTTAATAGGGCGATTTTGAAAAAAAATCCGTACAGCCGTTTTCAAAGGAACGCGCTTGCAAGACCTGAAATTGAGCTATTTATACAGGACGCCTATCAATTTTTCTGAACTAACCAACTATATCATTCGAAAGGAAATCTAATGGAGTGTTTATATAGAAAATTTGAAGAAAATCGTTAGAGCCGTTTTTGAGATACGGACTTACGGTCCCACTTCCGGTTTCCGATGTCCTACTTCCGGTTAAACTCAATTATTGACAGGAAAACAATAATTACATACAAAAGCATATTTAAAAGTGAGTTAAAATGGCGAGTTTGAAAAAAATCCGTACAACCGTTTTTAAAGGAACGCCTTTGCGAGCCCTGAAATTGAGCTATTTATACAGGACGCCTATCAATTTTCCTGAACTAACCAACTGTATCATTCGAAAGGACATCTAATAGAGTGTTTATATAGCAAGTTTGAAGAAAATCGTAGGAGCCGTTTTTGAGATACGGATTTACGGTCCCACTTCCGGTTTCCGATGTCCCACTTCCGGTTTTTCAATTTTCACCAAAATTTGGAAATTTCATCTGTACACCAGACGTATTTCAATTCTAAAGTTTCGTAGCTCTATCTTTATTAGTTTCTGAGCTATAATAGCCAGAAGATTCTCCACATACATACATACACACACACACACACACACATACATACACACTGACCAATTGCCAAAAACCACTTTTTTGGACTCAGGGGACCTTAAAACGTGTAAATCAGGTGAAAACCCGATATCGAATTTTCAGACCGAATACAATACTTCCATTACCTACGGTAGTAGGGTAATGGAAGTAAAAATGAATAAAAAATGGCATCTTTATTATACAGTGGGTGTTTAAATTACTAGATTTATATATATATATATATATTTTTTTTTTTTCGGTTTTCTAAACAGATATTGAACAAAATGGCTTGGGACTTCAGACAGGCACAGAACAAAAATTCACATTTTCTACTATCGATTTAGTTCAGAGTGCTATTCGTCCCACCACACACTGAAGAGACATGAGACAAAGTTTGAAGCGACATGCGACACACGCATGCTCTAAACAGTTTTCAGGAGATGAAGTTGTATTTAGAGCATGCGCGTGTCGCATGTCGCTTCAAACTTTGTCTCATGTCTCGTCAGTGTACAGCGGGCCTTCGAGGACCAACCATAAATTGATGAAGAACCAGTGTTTCCAGACTGAATTTTGCTTTTTACCCTCCGACACCTATAAAATTACCCGCAAATATCCGCAAGACAAGCGTGGATTGATAGCGCCATCTAGTGAAGAAAATATGTACTTGTTTACAAGTAGAAGGGTATGACTCTACCTTGTTCGCGAAAAACTTTATTAAATACGTATTACCGGTATTACCACTACAAAATTTTCTTTAATATTTCTCTTTTTAAAAAAATTACCCACTGCAAATAATTTATTAAAATTATTTTCTATGATGATGAATGCAGAGATTTTTTTTTATTTGTTAGAAACGAAAATACATATATATGAAAAGATAAAAATAATTAAGATTTTAAATTATTAGTTTAAATTAATATTAAGTGATAACTTAATATCTCAGAATAAATTTTAAATTTAACAAGAACTTTATGGGAAATCTGTTTTAGACAGAGTCCAGGTAAAATTAGTTTTACCACAAAACACATCGTAGCGCGGGAATCAGATTTAAGAACAAGTTTTAGAATAAAGATTATACAATGACTTATTATTGTGAATAAATATTTTTAATTCTATAATGATTTGCAAAAAATAATTCGCAATATATATATATATATGAAAAGATAAAAAGAATTAAGATTTTAAATTATTATTTAAATTAAGTGATAACTTAATACCTCAGAATAACTTTTAAATTTAAGAACAACTTTATGGGAAATCTATTTTAGAGGGCAGGTAAAATTAATTTTCTAACAAAACACGTCGTAGCGCGGGAATCAGATTTAAGAACAAGTTTTAGAATTAAGATTATGCAATGGCTTACTATTGTAAATAAATATTTTTAATTCTATAATGAATTGTAAAAAATAATTCGCATATGCTCATTTATACGAAATTTCGTTCTATACTTTCTTGTTAAAAATTTAGGGAAAAAAAAAAAAAAAAACGAGGTGGTAACACCATTTGTTGAGCGATTTATATTGGAAGCTGACAGACACTAATTCATGTCAGAGTTATCTATATATATAAAAGAGTAAACTGACTGATTCACTGACTCAACACGGTTGTGGCGATCCTATGGGAGATAGAGTCACAATTTTTGGTGAGCAGGTTCATTTTAGGACCCTGACGCTCACTAAGACGGGGTTTTGAGAAATACCCCCCCGTTCCCCCCGGGGGGGGCAGAAGGCAAAAACCACCTTTATAAGCATAACTCGGCTCCAAATTGCTTCAGGGTGAAGAAATTGCAGATGGGGAGACTAGACTTGAATACAAAACAATCGTTTTCTGCGATTTTGGAATTTTGGATTTTTAAGGGGGGTAGGGGGTAAAAATGAGATTTTCGGGGGCGCATAAGGCAAAATCACATTTATAAGTATAACTCGGCACCAAATTACTTCACAGTGAAGAAATTGCAGATGGGAAGACTAGAATTGAATACGAAAAAATCATTTCTGCGATTTTGGAATTTTTGATTTTTAATGGGGGAAGGGGGTGAAAATGATTTTCGGAGGTGCAGATTGCAAAAACACCTTTATAAGCATAACTCGGCTTCAAATTGCTTCACGAGGAAGATATTGCAGATTGGGAGACTAGACTTGAATACAAAAAATCATTTTCTGCGATTTTGGATTTTTTGGATTTTTAAGCGGGAAAAGGGGTGAAAATGATTTTCGGAGGCGCAGGAGGCAAAAACACCTTTATAAGCATAATTCGGCTCCAAATTACTTCACGATGAAAAAACTGCAGATGGGGAGACTAGACTTAATTACAAAAAAATCATTTTCTGCGATTTTGAAATTTTGGATTTTTAAGGGGGGAGAGGGGCTGAAAATGATTTTCGAAGGTGCAGACGGCAAAAACCACCTTTATAAGCACAACTCGGCTCCAAATTGCTTTACGGTGAAAAAATTGCAGAGGGTGAGACTAGACTTGAAAACAAAAAAATCAATTTCTGCGATTTTGGAACTTAGGATTTTTAAGGGGGGAAGGGGGTATAAATGATTTTCGGAGGCGCATAAGGCAAAAACACATTTATAAATATAACTCGGCTCCAAATTACTTCACAGTGCAGAAATTGGCAGATGGGGAGACTAGACTTGAATACGAAAAAATTATTTCCTGCGATTTTGGAATTTTGGATTTTTAACGGGAGAAGGGGGGTATAAATGATTTTCGGAGGCAAATTTAGAAAAATGCGGATTTTCGAGTAAAAGTAATAGCTCAAAGATGTAAAAAAAAAAAAAAAAAAAAAAAAAAAAAACCGCCAAGCGTCTTCTTGAAAATATTTCCAAGAACTCATTTTTGATTTTTCCGATTTTTTTTTTTTGGGGGGGGGAAGGGGGGAGGCAAAAAAATAAAAATAGTGTTAGATCGTTCAAAATTGGTATATAGAGGTTTTCGATACTTACAAATCGATTGCGGATATTTTCGAATTTGTAAAATTATTAGAAGGGGTGGGAAGGGAGGGCAGTATAGGGGGGGCTATGGGCAAAAACAAATAGAAATACAGTTAGGCCGTTCAAAATTGGTACGGATAGGTTTTAAAGGCCTGCAAGTCGAATGGGGATATTTTCGAAAGTGTAAAGTTATTAGGAGGGCCGGGAAGGGGAGGCGGAGGGGCAAAAAAAATAGAATAGAGTTAGAGCATTCAAAATTGGTATATAGAGGTTTTCGATACCCACAAATCGATTGCGGATATTTTCGAATTTTAAAATTATTAGAAGGGGTGGGAAGGGAGGGCAGTATGGGGGGGCTATGGGCAAAAACAAATAGAAATACAGTTAGGCCGTTCAAAATTGGTACGGATAGGTTTTAAAGGCCTGAAAGTCGAATGGGGATATTTTCGAAAGTGTAAAGTTATTAGGAGGGCCAGGAAGGGGAGGCGGAGGGGCAAAAAAAAATAGAATAGAGTTAGAGCATTCAAAATTGGTATATAGAGGTTTTCGATACCCACAAATCGATTGCGGATATTTTCGAATTTTAAAATTATTAGAAGGGGTGGGAAGGGAGGGCAGTATGGGGGGGCTATGGGCAAAAACAAATAGAAATACAGTTAGGCCGTTCAAAATTGGTACGGATAGGTTTTAAAGGCCTGAAAGTCGAATGGGGATATTTTCGAAAGTGTAAAGTTATTAGGAGGACCGGGAAGGGGAGGCGGAGGGGCAAAAAAAAAATAGAATAGAGTTAGAGCATTCAAAATTGGTATATAGAGGTTTTCGATACCCGCAAATCGATTGCGGATATTTTCGAATTTTTAAAATTATTAGGAGGGGCGGGAAGGGTGGGGGGGGTGGGCAAAAACAAATAGAAATATAGTTAGGCCGTTCAAAATTGGTACAGATAGGTTTTAGAGGCCAGCAAGTCGAATGGGGATATTTTCGAAAGTGTAAAGTTATTAGGAGGGCCGGGAAGGGGGGCGAAGGGGCAAAAAAAATAGAATAGAGTTAGAGCATTCAAAATTGGTATATAGAGGTTTTCGATACCTACAAATCGATTGCGGATATTTTCGAATTTTTAAAATTATTAGGATAGACGGAAGGGGGGGGCGAAGGGGGAAAATAATAAAAATAAGAGTTAGAGCATTTTGGGAATTTTTTCCGAAGGCAATGAGTGAGAACCCGGTGCGACATTTTTCCTAAAAAGATTTTTTTTTCTGTTCTTTTTCACGTGATAAAAATTAATGCAATTTTGAGAATTCAGTAATTATATCGATTCATTTAAAAATAGGGACCAGCGAAGCGGGCGTTGCCTGCTAGTCAATCTATATATCAGTTTGTATGAAATTCTGTGCATTAATTCATGAGATACAGCAAAAGTTTGTCATATAAACACAGACATTTAAAAAAAAAAGTGGTCAAATCGTGCTCAAGAGCTCTCAAAACGTGTAAATCGATCAAAAACCGAAAATCAAAATGTTTTACGAAACAAATACTTTCTTATAATGAATATAAAAGAAAGTAAAAATGGCAAATAGTTTTTTTTTTTTAAGTTTTTGACTAAAAATCAAATTAAAATAATCAGTTTATAAATAACTTTCTTATATCTATATATGTGTGTAGTGTATGCCAGATTACGAGCGAGCATATGTGTATGCCCATGTCAATTATTTTAGCATTAAAAATTTATTTAAGTCAATATTTAACATTAATATATTTGCAGATAACACGATTGAGAAACATTGTATCAACCATAGGCGTAGCCAGCTTTCCGAGCGGGGGGGTGCCCAAATTTTAAACTAAAAGTTACAATATGAATACATTATGAACATAGTGCGCATATGTATGCATATGTGCGTTTTAACACATGTATAAAAGTTACACAAGTTAACACATGTACGTTTTAACATATAAATAATAAATTAAGTAACTTTCTTTTAGAATGAATAACTAGACTTGACGCAGAACAGAAATATCAATATTTACACAACGTTAAAAATGCCAATGTAGAAAAATATTAAATGCAGACTGCAGTTTCGGTAGCGTAAATCGGTGCATCTGGCTTCCTTTGAAATATCATTTGATAAAGTTTGGACTTTCAGAGTAGTGCCACTATCCGTCTAACAGAAAAGGAACAGAAGTTTGAAAATTGATTAAAACAAGGGAAGAATGTTGCAAAAAAAATATTAAATGTTTTCGAATATTTGGTTTCAGTACGAAACCAATGAACGTTAAAAGGTTAAATAAAAATCTTAAACCTTAAGTTATAAACGAAAACATAAAAACTAAACTACGGAAAAACTTATACTATGGAACTTAAATTGTGCACACAAAGTGATAAAGTAGAATTATAATGATATGTTTACTTTATTTATAATCTCATTTCATTTCTTTTATTTTACCAGTTTCAAATTATGAACCTATATATCTGTACTGATAAATATAAAGGATTTAAGTCCATATTCTTGATTTTTCCGGAGACGAAAAATAAAGTTATACTAATTAAAATCTAATCAGAAGAATCGATTAGAAAAAAGGGATTTTGTTGACTTATACCCTTTATACCATTCAATGATTGTCAACCTTCATTTCATAACGAAAAATTTTTGAATTAATTATTTTATACCATACATGAATGCTAAATTTCTGACTTGAATCATATTTTACTAATGGATTTTCTCAGAGACTAAATGACAGACTTAAATCCTTTATACCAGTCGATAGAGAATTTTTTTCTGAGTCTGACAATGTACTTAACTCAAAATCGACATTTTTGGACTTAAATCCTTTATACTTATTAGTACATATATATATATATATATATATATTAAATTAATACAATCTTGTAGCTAGCTATAAATTATTAGCTTTTATAAATTATTATTTTATTTGTTCCCATATTCATGAATAACATTTATTTTCTATATTTTAAAACATTGTCGTATTGTTGTAGTCGTGATGTTAGTTTCAAACAGAATAGTACATGGTACTGTGATCGCTATAAAATTAAAGTGATACTCATTAATAAGATCGTAAGAAACTGTTGTGTGTACCATAATATAAAAATGTGATGTGTGTAAAAGTTGCAATAAATAAAATCAGCATTAAATAAATTATCGAATCGGGGAAAGTGTAGAAATACGCCACAGACCGGACCAAGCACTGACCATTAGCCAAATAAATTTACGAATTACCACTGTACATAAGAATTCCATGTAAAACTGCATAAAGTAAAATGAAAACATTAAAAGGAACACATATCAATAAAATTGCACTGAAAATCCACGCAAAGTAAATGTATCAAAATGGAGGACAGATAAAAAGCTAGTGGGGTGTCTCATTATCCGACCGTGCACTGGCCATCAGCCGAAAATATTATCTAGCAACTATCGCAATTCAAAATTGCATACATAATCGAATGCAGAGACGTACATTAATAAAATAGCACGAAAAATCATCATGACATAATGTCGGAAATTTTCTACCCACCCAAATAAACGCCTTTGCTATTTAAAAAATTAAAAGACTAAATAATGGAGCATATTTTGCACATACCTTTCTTTGATATTTGAATTTTTTGTGTTGTCTTGAGCTTCCTCTTCAAACTGTCTCTTTTTCTTTGGTTGGAATAATTATCAAGTCCTTCACATTTTTACGCATGATTCCAGAACAGTTTTTCGTTTCTTTAGTCATTCAACACAGCTTTAATAGAATTATATACACCACCTTCTCCAGATCCAGGATTTTCAGGAAAGAGGAAATTGTTTTATAAAATCGTATGAGAAAAAGGAATCCGAATAAATATTTACACTGAGTCTAATTTTTAATAATTTTCTTCCTTTATTAATTACAAATACAAAATCGTCTGTTCATAAATACATAATTTATTTTCAACAATAAATCGTTTGTCAAAGTTCAAAAGTAAAGCAAACGATTGTAAAATGCTTTATTATTATTAAATTTGAGTGACAGCTTTTAAATAAAGTAAAATTAAATAAATAAATAAAATGTGGCAGTTTAGTCACAAAAATAAGATCTTATTATATACTTACCGACCATTTCTGAGGTGCTTTAAAAAAGTTGAAAATTATTTTAGAAACAATTTTGTTTGGCATGTATTTTTGTGAAGGGGAAGCATGTCTATTGCATCCTTCAAAACCCTCTGTTTGATTACTCTACCTGCATTCTTAAAACATTTAAGGCTTAAATAAAAAATATTTTTAAAATGATTCAAAGAACTTTCACCCACAGTAAATTTTTCAAGAAAAGTCTGCTTATGATATGATTTACAATACTAATTTGAACTTTCCAGTGTTGTCATTGTTTATGTTTAAAAAATAGCAAATAAGACAGGCCGACAAAGAAATTTTTTTCTTCAGATTGATATGTTTTTCTAATAAATTTTTGGATGCTGTTTAAGGAAAACCTATTTAAAAATTTCCCTCATGTACAGTTTTGAAAAAAAAAAAAAAAAGAGGAATTGTTTGAGCTTAAAGCTCCACTTTTTTTTACTCCCATCTAAATTATTTCCCTCAAAATTTGGATGATGTGAGTGAAGAGTAAGGAGAACTTTTTCATCAAGACTTCAAAGAAATGGAAAGCAGGTATCAGAGACGATACATTTTTAGCATGTTAGCAGAATATTGTTGCATGTTGCATAGAGAATTACCCCCCCCCCCCTACACACACACACACAAGACCCTCAAGCCTTGCAAAAAAATGGTAAAATAGTAACAGGAGACTTAGCGTTGGAATATTAAAACCCGAATAATTTACTACGTCAGAAATGCCAAAGAAAAGTATTGGAAATGCATACAGTTGTTTCGGCAGCCTTAAGCGTGCCGTCTTCAGTGCAACAGGATCCTTTTTGCACTGAAGACGGCACGCTTAAGGTTGACGAAACAGCTGTATGCATTTCCAAGGTAAAATACTCTAAAGGGAGATTCGATGTGAAGAAATACATTTAAAAGATAATGTGTAAATAATAGGTTATTTCAATGCATTTTTTATATAAATTGTTTCGAATTTGTTATAACTTCTAGACGAATTCTTCCGATTTTCATCCTTACTTTGTGAAAATTTCTTACGTGATAGGAAAAAAAAGTAATAATCATTTCTGAATTCAGATTATCAAAACACATTAGAGACACCCAACGCAGTACATAAAAAATTTGAAAATTACGATTTCGCAGACCAGTGTAATCGAAAAAAATTTTACCCGCTAAGTTATGATACCAGACATGCATTCAAATCAAAAATTACTAAAAAATTATTTTTGTTTTCAAAGAACTTCAAAACCTGAAATTATCGCAAATATTTAGTTTCGAAAATTGGACCCCGTAAATAATACTTTCTGTAACTCATGGTAAGGGAAAGTAATTATCATTTTTAAACGTTTTTACTGGACGCAATATAATTTGGTATGAATGCTTTTAATCGAACCTAACTTTTCTTACAATCTTTTATACGAAAATTATTTTGTATCAATAAAATATATTAGTTTCATTATGTTTAGTTCACTTTAAAAATGTTGTTGATATATACCAACTGTAAATTTTGTACTTAAACAATACATTCTCCAACATGTATGGGTAAGAGAAAGTTTTTTTTAAAAAAAAGTGCTTATTAAAAAGAAATGACAAAAAAACTTGACTCACTGTTAAGGCCTCGAGTTTAAATAAACTAAATCATTTTATCGCCTCTTTTCCTGCATTTCCTTAAAGAAAAATCAAACTACTAATTTTTTTTTTTTTTTTCTGTTTACCAAGAAAAATTACTTTGCAAATTTTTGTAAGAAATATGCAAGTAAATTTGGATTTATGAACAATTTAGATTATTCTTTTAAATATATTTTACCACCATGCTTAAGAAAGTGTCTTTCTATTGCATAGAATTGGTATTAGTAATAACAATTTTTTTTTTTTAACCTTCAAATTTTTTATTTTATTTTTATTTTTCTGTTTTCAATATGTTTTTGTTAAATATACTGAATGTATGTGCGTGAGCGGGGGGGGGGGGGGGGTGCCCGGGCACCCAGGGCACCCCCCCTGGCTACGCGCATGTCAACATGGGTGTCGTGCCCTTAGCGACCGTGCCCTTAGCGGAACGTGCCCTTAGCGGAATGGATGAAAGGGAAGAAGGAGGAATAGAAGAAGCCGTGCCCTTAGCGGAAATAAGAAGGTGTGCATGTGGAAGATAGAAATATGTTATTCAAATGCACAAAATAATACTTTCTATAGAATGTAGTATGTAGCATTAGATTTACAGAGTCAGACAAAATTATTCAGTTACACTGAGGGTTATTATTGGAAATTTTCTGAAATGCATTTTCTTTTACATTAAGCGTTTATTCGACCATTTTTTAAAATGTGAAAATGATTTGAATTAGTGTATTTGTCTATTCTACTGTCCGTTTGTCCGCCTCCAGCGCCCGTAAATATTTTAAGAATTTTTTTGTTTTTCTTCTATATTCAATAGAAGAAAGTATTGGATTCGTAAAAATTTTAGATTTACGGTTTTCGACGGATTTACACGTTTTGAGAGGTCTAGAATACGATTTGACTATTTTTAAAAAATGTCTGTCTGTCTGTGTGTGTGACAAAAATTTTGTGGCAACTGAATCTTCGGGACTACTGCTCAGAATTGCATATAAATTTACATGTCGATGCACCTTGAGCTAAATTAGCGCTATCAACTTTTGATGCCAAGCTCTCAACAGGTGGCACTGCTATACAACGATTTCTACAATTTAAGTGGAAGCTATATATCAGGTTCTATTGCGTATAATCAATCAAAACTTGGTATGAGAGAAGGCCACCATGAGACATTAAATTTATATGTTGATGCACCTTAACCTAAATGACTATCTGTCAACTTTTGGTGTCAACCGCTCCTCAGGTGGCGCTGCTATACAGCGGTTTCCACAATTGAAGGGAAGGCTATATCTCAGGCTCTATTGCGTATAATCAAACAAAACATGATGTATGTGAAGGCCATTGTGAGATATTATGCTGCTTCAATTTGGATGCTTATCGGCCAATAGGTGGCGTTGTCATACTGCAAATTTTCTCGACAGTGTGAAAGCTATATCTCAACTTCTATAGCTCATAACTTTACGAAACTTGATATGTGACATAACTATTATAAAAATGCATTTTTTTAAGATGTCATTTATAGACAATAAAACAACTGTCTTTCTTTGGATATTTACTGTTAGTTTCCTCTAAGATAAAAATTATTTATTTGCACTTAGTGAATTTGTATAGGAAAATATAAAAGAAAGCCTTGTGGTGGCCACAACTTACTAATTTTTACTTTCATTTTATTTTATTTTTTTTAATAATATGTGTTATTCAAATTCATTATTGAATATTCCCTACTTAAAATGGCTCTAGCAGAACATATGCCACTGAACATATGCCTTGAACATCCAAAAAATACCAATGCATTGCGCTTTATGGGAGACATTTTTCTAAATCAGATTTAAATAATTTCATCAAAAAATCATAAAGAAATTCACATTTATTGTTATTATGTTAAGAAAATGTTTTCTATAGATTACAATATGCTTAACCTCCAGATTTACAGAGCTACCCAAAAATGTTACAATACATTAAGGGATGCAAATAGGAAATTAAGAGCAACATTTCTGTTTGTGTTAAGCATTTTTAACACTTTCCAACAATGTTTCAGTGTGATTATGAATTCAGTTATTTTTTATGTCTGTCTGTCTATTGTATGATAATATAGACAGAGAACATAGGATGTTATACGATACAATGAGTAAGCACAATTGGAAAATGCTGATAATCAATGTGTACCTACTGATTTTTCGTTTTTGTTTTAGTTTAAAAAAATCTAATTCTTAATCATATTTTCAAAAACATAATAAAATCATAAAATGGCAGTAATGTACGTTTCCGTATGGAGTACAGTCGGTAACAGAAGTGTCCGAACACTAGCGAAAATTCCTATGTAAAAAAAGTACACTTCATGCGGTTTTCTTAAATAAATCCTTGTCGAATCCTGTTCTTAGTCAGTGTAAGAACATGATTCGATAAGGATTTATTTAAGAAAACCGTATGAAGTGTACGTTTTTCATATAGGAATTTTCGCTAGTGTTCGGACACTTTTGTTACCGACTGTACTGTGATTCATTAAACTTTATATGGTTACAGATCACCGTTCCCTCAAATAACGGATATTCTACAGTACGTATACTTGTTTTTGCGACAGTTTACTTCTGAAGCAAAATACAGCCACTGCTAAATATAGATAAAGTGTGGAGGAGGAAAACTGAAGAGTTCTTTTATTTATTTATTAATTTATTTTGAAATTTATCATACATTTCCGCTAAAGGCACGTATGCTAAAAGCACGCCACCGAGGGGGGATAACATTGCCGCTAAGGGCACGGGTTTATAGATTTCCGCAAAGGGCACGGTCGCTAAGGGCACGGCCCCTCAACATGCAGTGGCGGATCCAGAACTTAACTTTTGCGGGGGGGGGGGGTGGCTAAGATTTTTCAAGATACAATTGTACTATTCATTTGGGAATGTCAGTACTTTCGGGGGGGGGGGGCTTCAACCCCTAGCTCCCCCCCCCATAAATCCGCCACTGCCAACATGCACATGATAAAATCGAATACAGATTTTCAACTTGGAAATTTTCGAAAAAAGAAATCTTGAACAGATTGATCTTTATTCTTTGTAATCTTATTTTTAAAGGTAGGAAAATCTTTAGGGTTTTCCAATGGACGACTAGAACAAGGTGAAGCTTCCACTGTTTGTGGAGGAAAATTGTGCTATGATTGGATATATTCCATTATTTGTGGGCTAAATTAGAACATTGGTAGCCTAGCCTTAGGCTAAATTAAATGAAAGAAAATCGTCATCATTACGTCGAGTGGCGTCAGAAAGTCGCGTCGTCAAAACAGCGTTCGGGCCTCCGGTCGGGTGGGTGATAGTCATGACCATGAGACCGGGAAAACTATGGTTACTCCTTCTCCTTAACAATTCCTGAGAAAAATTACACAAACTGTAAATAATTGACTCTTCATCATTTAATTAAAAAAATACCCGAAATACCCTCATGTCAAAATTACCCTCAAAAATACCCGCGACTCTTCAAAATACCCGATTTTCGGGTAATTACCCGAAATCTGGCAATACTGTGAAGAACACAAATAATTTGGATTACCCATCATAAAAAGCTATAGAGTTCTAACAACCACGTGACTTTTTTCTTAGCAAACGTACTTTGCTGAAGGACAACGCTAATTTTTCCATGCCTTTGGAAGCGTAGTAGTCGAATTTTTTTATTCTTTTGCAAATACATTTACAACAATGTGTTACAATAAATTTGTAACACTATTCCGCATTGATAAAATGGGTCAGTGAGGTCAACTGTCCCTCAGCAAACATGCTCGTGACGTCATCTGTTAGAAATCTATAAATGGCTTGTACCTGTAAAACTTTGTTGCATATACTCTGTGTAATATTTATACGTTCTGTTGTCGAAATTGCGCGATTATTTAAGCAGATATAATTATTTTTCAAAAATTTTTAATTTTTTTTGAAAAGTTTTTTTGCTTATAACCAGAACAAATTTCCATAAAACGTTATAAAATTTACCGAAAATTTGACAAAACACTAGAGAAACATTATTCTGAAACACAAAATTCTTATATATAATATTCACTGAGATATGAGCATTTTTTTTTTTTTTTTTATATATCAGTAAATAAAATTTTACTGCGTATGCGCGAAAGATAGAAAAAAATTATTACGTACGTTGAATGCTAGATATATTATTCGACTTTTGACAAAAGTTCATTTGAATAGAGTAAAAATTAAATAAATTGCTGACAAAAGAACGAGCTAGATTTTAAGTATTTTCCACAGCTGAAATTTCATAAGGGGTTTTTCACTTGCCGCGTATTTAATTTAAAGACCCAATTATTTCAACCACGTTGCATTTTTTTTTTTTTTTTTTTTTTTGTGAAAAATCTCTTATGGACTCCCATCACAAATCTTAGTAAATAAATAAAAATATGTTAGTGTTACAAGCCTATAAGATTTTCACAAAAAAGAACTTTTGCAACATGGTTGAAAAAAATTGGATCTTGAAATTGGAATACATCGAGAGTATTCTCAGTGGTTTATAGAATATTCGAGGTAGTTCAATGAATAATTACAACAATGAATAATTACAAAACAATGAATAATTACAAAATATTCCAGAACTCGACTCCTATTGAAGTTAGAGTTCCCAAACTTTAGAAATCCTAAACTACCACTTTTTACTACATTTGAATACATATCTGATGCCCACTTTCGGGGAAATGAAAACATTACACCTGTTTCCAATTTTACTGTAATACTGTACAGAAAATAACATACAAAGATATAGGCAAGTTCTAGTCTACAATCATCAGTAATCATTCTTCTATTTTTATAGTCTTTTTAGTCATATAAAACTTTCGAAGAATTTAGTTCAGCGCTATAAACCAATGAATCGTTCCAACTAGCGTCTCGCCACAGCGCCGGCTCCCTACAAAATTTTTGTATACTATTAAACATATAAATAAATATTTTACATCATTAAAAATTCTATTATAAATATTATAATCCACTTTTTTTTTTTTTTTTTTTTTTTTTTTTTTTATTTATTTTAACGTATCATCACGCTGAGCCCATGTAATGAGCTCACCTTAGTTAAAGAATCCCGATTTACTTGATGCTGCAACCCAACTTCAGGCTTCTACACCTTCAGGTGGAGGTAAGCGGTGGTCTCGATCACTGCAGGTACTCCCTAAGCTCCCGTGATGATGATGATGATTAATTTTAAAGCTAAGTAAAATAAAATAAACTGTTTAACAGATTTAAAAAAAAAATGCAATACATTTAAGTTTGTATTGAAGATATTTTAAGAAAATGGCAGTTTCGTTTTTAAAGTTTATTTTCTTTAAACTAGCTATTAATTTTTCTTAAAAAAAAAAAAAAAAAAAAAAAAAAAAAGAGCTTATGTTTTACTAAAACTTTTTACCTGGTCAGTTCTTCAAATTCTCTTTGTAGTCTATCAATTCATAAATTGCAGTTATTGTAATAAAATATGGAAAGAAATATTTAGGGAGGAGGGGGGGGGGGAGTGTTTTTATCTTTCGAAACATCTTTGCATTAAAGGAATTTAAAAAAAAAGGAATTTAAATAACATATTTAACAAATTTAAATAAGTTTAAATAATAATTAAAATTTAAATAAAATAATTTTTGTTTACTATTTAAACATAAAAATAACCCTTTATTATTATTATTATTATTATTATTATTATTAACCTAAGTAAAATAAAATAAACTGTTTAATAGATTTAAAAAAAAAATGCAATAAATTTAAATTTGTATTGAAGATATTTTAAGAAAATGGCAGTGTCATCTTTAAAGAATTTTTTTAATTATCTATTAATTTTCCTTTAAAAAAAAAAAAAAAAAAAAAAAAAAGTTGTTATTTTTTAATAAAACATTTTACCTGGTCTATTTTTCAAATTCTCTTTGTAGTCTATTAATTCATAAATTGCAATTATTGTAATAAAATATGGAAAGAAATATTTAGGGGGAGGGGGTGTTTTTGTCATTTGAAATATTTTTGCATTAAAGGAATTTTAAAAAGAAGTAATTTAAATAACATATTTAACAAATTTAAACAAGTATAAATAATTAAAATTAAGATAATTTTTGTTTACTATTTAAACATTAAAATAAATATTTTACATATTTTAAATTTGTATTGTAACTCAAGGTTTTTTTTTTTTTTTTTTTTTTTTTTTTTTAAGCTAAGTAAAAATAATAATAAATTGTATAAGAGGTTTAAAAAAAAAAAAAAAAATGCAATAAATTTAAACGTGTATTGAAGATATTTCAAGGAAATAGCAGTTTCGTCTTAAATATATATATATATATATATATATATATATATATATATATATTTTTTTTTTTTTAATTATCTATTAATTTTCCTAAAAATAAAGTTACTGTTAAAAAAAAAAAAAAAAAAAAAGTAATTCAATTCAGTATGAACTACCATACACATCTGACGCATAAACATAAATGGTAAACAATCTTACAACTCTTCAGAAGTGTAGCAGTGCATCGCTAAATTACAGCAATGCAAAACCTGCCAAGGCAATTTATTCAACTTTTTCGTAGGGAGCCGGCGCTGCGGCGAGACGCTAGTATCGTTCCAGAGAATTCCAGGGTATCTATTCTCCGATCCGACTGCCATAGCGACCGTCCTTAAACAACGACAGTCGTCAAATCAAAAGTCGGAATGTGCCGTCACGTGATCAAAATAACGACTGCCACAGTCAGAATTGAGGTATAGTCTGGTCGGAGAATAGATGCCCCTCTGTTCTTATTGAAGTTAGGCAACCCTAAACTACAAATTTTCGCCAAATTCGCTCACTAACTCGCCAAGTTCGATGCCAAATGGCAAAGACCAAAATCTGCTTTGACTACAAACTTGACAGCTTCGCGAGATCAGCGATCGAATTTGGCGGCAATTTTTTTTTCAGGATAGTCAGAATTAGTTAACCCTTTCTCAATTTTAACGGAGGTTATTGTTTTGGTAAAATGTATTGTTTCTCGCCACTACTTTTTGCCAAAGAGAACAAAACAAAACAAAACAAAAAAAAAAAAAAAGAAAAGAAAGCCGTGGCGAGCTATTCTTGAAAGAACTACTATATTTGTCTCGGCGGTATACATAATTCTGACTTTCGTGGTTGGAATAGCAGTTTTTTTTTTTTTTTTTTTTTTTTTTTTTTGTTTGTTTTGTTTTCAGGCTATTTTGTGGATTGAAACCTGCTTTTTAATTTACGAATCGGTTACGTCTCAGAAAAGTATAAATATTTTCATAACAATATATATATTTCAATGGGTGTATAAGGAAGTCATTCGGTGGTCCACATCATATTTTTTTAAATAACTAGGCGGCTCTGCCCCCTGCTAGCTCCGCTAAACAACCCCCGGTTCGCTTCACTTATTAATACCCTGTGAGGCTTTTCACTGAATATGAATATTAAATTTTAAGACTAGGCGAGATTAACGACCAAATATGAAGGAAAATATTATTTCAGGGTAGCCATAGTTAGTAAAACCTTTCTCAATTTTAATAGAGTTTGTTGTTTTGGTATTATGTATCGTTTCTCACAACTATTTTTTGCCAAAGAGAATAAAAGTAGGTTATCTGCACTCGTGTGAATTCTTTTGAAATCTGAGCTGAGCATTTGCCAATGAGAGGTTTTGTAATAAGCTATGGTATACTATTATTGAATAAACCTGTATATTCATCTCTGAAATTTAAATAATCGCATTATCTTGATTTTTGTTAAAGTATTTTTATTTATTTATTTATTTATTTTTGTCTTGTTTCCAGGAATATTCAGGGACTGGAACCTTTCAGTTTACTTTTGAGCCAATTACTTCACACAAAAATGTCAATGTTTTCGTAACAATGTGTAATATTACATTGAGTGTATCCGCGATTGTAATGAAATGCTCGCCCTCTGGTGGGCTAAGGTGAAATTACAATTAACATGCTTTAATTCGGCTTTTCATCAAGCCGCCATTGCTTGCCGATGTTTAGTTTCACATATATTTATTGAATAAAAATGAATAAATCCGATAAAAAAGATAACACTTACTGTTGTGTGCTACAGTGCAACTCCAAAGGATCAAGAAATCCAGAATTAAGCTTCCATTTATTTCCAAATGGCAAATTTAAAATTTCAGTTGCTTCGGCTAATGGAAATAAAGAATTAATCAGATGATTTGAAACTAATATTTGTTCAACTTCAGTTAAAAATCTACTTCCGATCGAACTTTGAATAAACTGCAATATTTTTTTCCAAAAGCAATCAATTTTCCATGATGTAATGGCGGAGAAATTATAGTACGAATATTAAGTAGAATAACAAAAAGAACAATAATAAATACACGTGGCTATTATATTTACTAACAACAAAAGCTGAAAAAGCGCCATCTATCGATCATTACAAACGCGGATACAGAATTCAAGTTGTGCCCAAATCAGATTTTTTAATTATTTGTTAAAAATGAATAATCTATTTAAAAAAAACTCAAATTCTTAATGTATCGTATCACATAAATCTTTTCGAAGTTGAAATAAAATTTAATTTGAAAAAAATAATAATAATAATAATAATAATAACTTTTTATTAGCCAAAAGAAAAAAAAAAAAAAGATGAAATTTGAAATGCAAGTTGGTCTTGTGGGGTACAGGCTGTATATTATATTTTTGTGTTCCCGAAAGAAAATTAAAAAAAAAATTGAAAACTGCAATTTTTAATCCCACTCAAAAACATGTGACTTTTTGTGAAGCAGATTTTTTTTTTTTAATTATTTCTCCCATAAGTGGCAAAGATGACTTATAAAAAGTTCATGTGACTGTTGATCTACAGGAAGCCAAACTGGCCAATATTGAAATTTACTTGCCATGCTCTAAACTCTGCTTTTTATTAAGCAGACGATATTTCTCCTTTTTCTTTGAAAGTTCTTTTTAAAATTTTTATTTCATTTTAAAAGTTAAGGTAAGATTCTTTTTAATATTTTATTATTTCGTTTTTTTTTTTTTTTTTTTTTTTTTTTTTAAGTAATTCTTTTTATCCGCGTTTGTAATGATCGATAGATGGTGCTTTCTCAACTGCAGTTGTTAGTAAATATTGCCACGTGTAATAATTGCCACGTGTATTTATTATTGTGCTTTCTTGTTGTTCTATCATTGTTTCAGCGTGAAAGCTATCAGTGGTATGATAATTTCACCTTAGCCCACCAGAGGACGAGCATTTCATTACAATCGCGGATAAAATGTCTAAACTTAATTCTCTAAATTAATAAATATACTTTTTTTTTCCCTGTCGAAAAAGAAAAAAAAAAAAAAAAAAAAAAAAAAAATTGGCAACAATTAAATTATGTTGAGAAGAGATTATGGAAAATGAGCTCAGATTATTTTCTAATCGGGACGGCAAACTTTATTTGTAATACTTTTATTTCATATACCAGAAATATTTTTTTTAAAAATGTAAGTATACTTCAGTACTTACACTTCAGTAAGTACACTTCAGTATGTGATTAAATATTTTGAGACTGTAAAGTTTTTCTAACCTATCACGCTATGTAAAGGTTGTGCTTGGGTGTGGGTGTCTGATCTTCTGTTATTTATAAATGTGTATACTAAAGAAGATTATAATAAAAACTTCAAATTTGTTGTAAATCAAACATTTCTTTACAGATAAGCTGAAGATAAATTTTGTAAGAAGGAAAGAAATGAAAATTGTGAAAAATGCAAAAGATAAAGACTTTTCTGAAGTTTGTTCTTTCTTTCTTTTCTTTTCTTTTATCTTATATATATATATATATAGTATATACACACATACAGAGGCTGTTCTCACATTTTTTAGACGAATTTATTTCGCCGTAGAAAAAAACTTCAACATGGAAAATTTTATTTTCACAACAGTTATATTTTTGGAAGTTTTATTTATCGTCTGGTATTTAGAATTTTTGTTTACATGCAAAATGGCGCTTTTAAAAAGGCAATGGATAGAAGGATGCGTTTCCTCTTTTTCCGAAGTGGGTTATTCTTATTCAGTAATTCAGAAACGCTGTAAAAGCCATGGTTTTTCGATATCTAAAGCCACAATAGGAAATATTAGAAAGGAAAAAATCGTCATAGTCTGGCAACTGAAGGAAAAAATTCTTACAAAAAAAAAAAAAAAAAAAAAACTTTTTCTAATATTGCAAAAGTGAAATTTTTAATGCTGAAAGAAAACCCTCCAACTCAACGGTATGTTGCAAAAACATTAAACTGCTCAGTTTCAACTGTAAATAAAATTTTTAACTCTGATTTGAATCTTAGAAAGGCCAAAAAATATAATGTTCATCGTCTTTCTCAGCGCCATATCTATGAACGTAGAACACGCTGAGAACCCTCAATGAAAAACATTTATCAGGAGAAAATGAAAAAATGTCGTAACAATAGATGAAGCTTGGGTCTATTTAAGTGATTGCAACGAAAAAAAAAAGAATGAAAATTTATGAAATTGATTGGTAGATTAATGGAGAATAAATATTTGTCCAAAAAGAAAAAAAAAAAAAAAAAAAAAAAAAAACGCTGCTAAGTGGAAATGAGGCGCTGCCATTGGTTAAAAATGAAAAAAATGTTAAAAAAAAAAAAAAAAAAAGTGATTAACATAAATATTATATCTATATATTAATAGGCAAGCATAAAATTTGTTGTCCCTTTTTAACATATTAATTATGGGAGTAGAGATTTGAGAATGGTATCATTCGAAAGGTATGGTTAGCCGGAAGGTGCGAATACAAATATTATTTTCTTACGATGTCAAGAAGGTATTTAAAAACACATTTATTTTTTATGCATTTTCCCCCATTTTTCCCTTTTATACACGTATTCCTTTACATTAAAAAATACCTAAAAGAAGAAAGTTGTTGAATCTGGCAATTTCATAAAGCTCAAATAAAACCATAGACACAGTAATTTGTATAATGTAGCATCACTATACGCAAGCGAAGTGATGACGTCACTGTCTGTCCATGGAGCCATGAAAAATATTTTCTATGTTAATTGTCCATTGGATTTTTTGTAAAAAATTATTAAAAATAACGGAAATTATCTGCCGATTTTAATTCCGATATTTGGGTATAGTTCTATATAAGTTACTGTCTACATGTGTTTGATTGAGTTTTTTTTTTCCGTAAAATTGATAAAAATTTAATTTAAAATCACAAAACTCCAGAAAAAAAAAATGGCAAACTTCCAGTTTCGAATGTAAACATAAACATTTCATTTCAAAGGGTGTTATTTAAACAATAAATATTCAACTAATATGCTAAATAAAAGGAAAATGGATTTGTTACTAACTGCTGCATGTATAAGTAGACGATACGGAAAAAATTCCGATTTCCGTTTTTTGCTGAATTTACATGTTTTGAGCTTTCTTTACGTTTCAATTGACTGAAATCGGCTACTTATTTTTTAAAAAAGTGTCTTTATTGCTAGCTTTTGTGGGTAGAAGAAGTAAGTAGAAGATACACAAAAACTTCTGATTTCCGGTTTTCGATGAATTTACACGTTTTGAGATTTCCTTGCATTTTAATTAAGTGAAATTGACTACTTATTTTTATTTTTTAAAAAGTGGATTTATTATTCTTTCCTCTGCATATATAAGTAGAAAATATAAGATTCAGAAAAGTTTTAGATTTTCGGTTTTCGATAAAGTTACACGTTTTGAAATCTCCCGAACTCAATTCGACCATTTTTGAAAAATATCTTTTTTTTTTTTTTTTTTTTTTTTTGTTCAAACGCTGTACTTTATGAACCAATCGAATTAATTTAACAGAATTTTATACTTGGTTGGGCCTTGGTTTGACATGGTATCTATTAGCTTCTGGGCTGTATCACACAACAAGGGGCGTTTTCGCGTTGCGATTTTCTCTCATTTCAGGAAAGGCTAACATCTACAAAGAGAAATAGTTATATTAAGTAAAACTCTGCTGATTCAGTTAGAGTGAATATCGGCAAACAATTACCACAGCTGTGTTGCAATTGCATTCCGTTTAGGACAAGGCAATAACTTTGCTTTGCCTCGCTTTGCAAAAAATATGGTCGAGTTTCGACCACTGGGCGATACTAGTAAATATTATTGCCCATAATCGACAAGGAGGGGTGTCCAGGGGCAGAAACCGAATTGGGTTTCCTGAAATGCACATTAATCCATAATAGATGAAAATGCAGTTATGTAAGTTTGTCCAGATTTATTTCTCACCAAGGTAAAAATGCCCAGAGAAAGAGAGTTTTTAGTACGTTTTGGGAAAAGCATATTTTTAAATTTTTTAAGTTATTTGGCATTATTTAAAGCACATTTTAATGTCTTTATGCAGCACACAATACAACAAAATTATTTCATGTTATAAAGATACAAAAAATTGTTATTTCAATATTATAGGGTATGATTAGTGTAATTGGTGGGTTTATAGGGTCCTATAAATTTGTTCAAGTACATTATGTGTTATAACTGAAAGGTGACGTGCCCTTAGCGTAAAGTGCCCCTAGCGTAAGGGCTTGGAGTTAAGGAAGGATAAACAGGTGAAGTCTTGCCCGTAGCGTAATAATAGTTATCCAAATTTTCCGACCATTTCACAGAACAATAGTTAGACAATCTCAGAATTTGTCTATATTTATATATTGGGGCTACACTTTGAAAATTGCTGAAACTGTAATTCAGTTCGAGTTAGATGTTTTTCAAGTAAGACTAAATTTAAGTGCACAATATTGCACAATTTACAGTGCATGTTGCTTATAGACAATATACAAGGCTATCCAAAATTGAGTTAAACGTACTTTTCTATTGAATATAAATTGATGGAAGTGCTTCGCTACATTTTACTATTCGATGAACACTGTTCAGGAAGGAAGATCAATTTTTCATACCCATACTGTAAACAAAATGTTCTTTGAAGTTCTATTTTCAACTCTGGTTTTTGCATAATATCATGTTTTGAGGTCCCTTGATTACGAAAGCACAATTTTTAGCGGTTGATCTGTATATGTATTTGTTATCAGCATAACTTAAAAACAAATAACTTCAGGAAATTCAAACTCCCCACCCCCTTACACAGAATTATACATCAAATAAAACTGTTTATAAATCATTTTTAGATTTAAGGTACATTGAACTTTATTATCTTAACTTATTGAACTTATAACTTAATATGCATTCTATCTTTATAGTATTGAAATGCAAGGTAAGAGAAAATCATGTGAGTGACACACTAGATTATTTTATATGCATAAAAGCACGCTTTGTGTTGATTATGGTATGGAAATCATTCATCATTTGCTTACAGGGCTACCCAAAGTTTTTGGATGCATTGAGGTTTTACTTGGAAATTGCTACACGTGTATTTCATTTTGCGTTAGGTGTTTTTCATATAAAATTAAAGTACACAATATGATGTGCATATAGTTTATAGACAATATACAGGGCTACCCAAAATTAAGCTTAATGTTCTTTTCTATTGAATGGAATTGCTTTGCTACATTTTACTAACATTAAATTACATTTTTAAGCCGACGAACAGTGCTTAGGAAGGAAAATAAAATTTTCACACCCATACTGTAGACAAATTATTTTTTCAAGCTTTATTTTCAACTTTTTTTTTTTTAGATAACGTGTTGAGGTGCTTAGAATACGAAATTCCAATTTTTAGGCTGTTGATATGTATGTATTACTGTTATCAGCATAGCTTAAAAATCAAATAACTTCTAGAAATTCGAATTGTGTATTTTGAATTTCATATTAGGTTGCCACTTAAAAAAAAATTATCAAGATTAGCAAGCTTGAAGGCAAATTAATAATAACCTTGATTTTTCTTTCTTTCATTTTCTTTTCTTTCTTTCTTTTTTTTTTTCTTTTCTTTTCTTTTTTTTTTAAATAAATGTTGGCACTATAATTGAACGGATGCGTTGAGAAAGCGGCATCCCCCACACAGATATATATCTTACATGAGACTGCTCCTAAACCTATTTTAGATTATTTTTAGGTAAATTAAGCTTTATTATCTTAATTTATTGATTTTACGACTAAATCTGCAATCTACCTTTATAGTATTGAAATGCACGATAAGGGGATGTTGTGTGAGTGACACCCCAGATTATTTTATTGTATGAATGTGAAAACAAAGGACATTCCTTCCATTTTTAAATGCCCCTATTTTGCAATAGCTTACTTCTGAAACGAAATAGCTAATCCTAAGTCTGGATGTAGTGTAAAGGAAAGTTTAAAAGTTATTATTATTTATTATTATTATTTTTTTAATTTCTTTATTTATTCTTAACTTATTACAGATTTACGCTAAAGGCACTTATACAAAAAGCACACTACCAAGGGGCATAACACTTACGCTAAGTACACAGGTTTATACATTTACGCTAAAGGCACTGTCGCTAAGGGCACGGCCCTAAATGAAAAGTGGTTAATGCAAATTTTCAATGCTTTGAGAAATTTGTATAGTAGGGGAGCGTGAGGCTGGTTGTAACAGTTTTTAGAAAATTAAATGTATTTTGAAACGTTTTCCTGTTTATAATTGCTATTTTCCATAGTATACATATTCATCTATCACATTCATAATATATATATCTTTAATTTTGCCAAATACAGCACATTTTTTTTTTTTTTTTTTTTTTTTTAACAAAATTATTTACCTGTTACAATTTGCCCCAGATTTCGGGCAAATTGTAACAGTTATAAAGAAGATGCTAATAATAAAAAACGACAATATTTCAAAATGTTTTTGCTATCAATCACCAGCAGTAAAGAAGTAAATAAATTATACCTTCTTGGTATAGTAACAATGAATTATATCAAATGGATTACGGTAAAATAAAGAGAAAAATAAATATCTAATCAATATAGAAGTCACTCTTTGTCAGAACTGAAGTTAATACAAAAAAAGATATGTTGTTCATGTTCCCTCTCACACATTTAATGTGTGCCCACATTTTGCAAATTAAGCATTATACCCATTCTTCTGCCTAAAAGAGGCTGTAGCAGGCTCGTAGTCCCTGTCTTTATTATATTTATTTATTTTCAAGACGTTTTCAGGGATGAGAAAATTCCGCCTGTTTTGCCACCACTTTTTTTCTTAGAGAAATTTTCATTGTATTTAAAAGTAATGTCGTGATTTAACAGGATAGAAATTATTCTATAAAAATAGTGGTAGCAAGAAAGACATTAATTTCGCATTTATGAAAGTGTTCTGAAAAAAAAAAAAAAAAAAAAAAAAAGCGGAGACTACGATTTCTGGCTGTAGTCATCTGCAGAAGCTAAGGAAAACCACTCCTTTGATTCAGAATTTATATCTGGATTTAAAATCATTTTATTTAAATTTTTATCCTTTCGTTTTATTATTTCTTTCTTTCTCTTTTCTTTTTATGTATGTTTGTGTTACTCTTTAATTATCTCTTCAAAATGTTTTTCAAATGCTTTTTTTCGAGTGATGTGATGCTGTCTACTATTTGTACCTTTCTCGAAGATATCAGCTGTAGCCAAATCATATTTGACTAGCGAGCTTCGCCCGCTAGCGGGTCAGTATGGACCATATTCCTCCTTTGGGTTCGAGACTATAAAAAATCAGCTGTTTTCAGTAAACAATTCTCAACTCTACCATAGCAAAGCATTGTGGCTTGCAAATTTTTATCTTGCAATATTATTTCTAAGAGTTACAGATTATATGAAATTGAAGTGAGAGTGATATAGTGATACCTTTGTTTTGTTTTTAATCCAGTTTTAGTAATGTACTTTAATCTTAATCAACATATGTAATACTAAAAGATGTCATGTGAACTGTGGCGATGTTAACAAATTTAAATGAATGTTCCATCTAATAGATTCCTTTATTAAAATGATTGAAAGTCTAATTATTTAAGCTTTGATGTCTATATATATGTGTGTGTGTGTATAAAATGTTCTTATTAATCTTTTATTCATTATATATATGTATGTGTGTGTGTGTATACATAAAATGTTCTGCAATTTTACGATATGGAATAGTCTTAACTTTATCTTTCGATTCAGTTGTTTACATTTTTCTTTTGTTCTTGTTTGAACATTATTATTAAGTTTCACTGCAGAAATATTTACGAAAATGTTATACGTAACAATAAAATGGCATGTTGAATCTAATTTGTTTAGAAAATATCGGCCACGTGTTCGGCGATTTTACCTACGGTGACGTCACAGAAATATTGTCCATTTTCAAATGTATCACTAAAATTAATGAATCACTAACAGTAACTTTTAGTGTTAAGAAAAGAAATTAAAAAAAAAAGTCATTTCTGATTGGGTGAAAAGTCGGCACGGGTCCTCACTGCCTTCGGCAGCGCTGCCCCGTGCGCGTATTCCTTCCCTGACCCTTCGTGCCCCCCCCATCAAAAAAAAAAAAAAAAACTGATCGGGTAAAAACTCACACCGTGTCCCCACTGCCTTCGGGAGCTCAGACCCATGCGCAATGCGCGCGCACGTGTGAGGGTATACGTGCGCTGCGCGCACATATTCCTCCTCAAATCAAATTTTTGTTCTTAAGAAAAGAAAATTAAAAAAATCATTTCTCATCGGGTACAAAGTCGGACCGGGTCCTCACTGCCTACGGCAGCGCGGCCCCCTGCGCGCTGCGCTCGTTTAAGTTAAGAAATACACGCGCTGCGCGTACGTATTCCTTCCCTGACCCTTCGTGCGCCCTAAAATAATCATTTCTGATCGTGTAAAAACTCACACCGTGTCCCCACTGCCTTCGGCAGCGCAGACCCATGCGCGCTGCGCGCGCACGTGGGAAGGTATACGCGCGCTACGCGCACATATTCCTTCTCAAATCAAATTTTTTTCTTAAGAAAAGAAAATGAAAAAAAAAAAACATTTCTCATCGGTTAAAAAGTCGAACCGGGTCCCCACTGCCTTCGGCAGCGCTGTCCCGTGCGCGCGGTGCACGCCTATATCTTCCCCACCATTTCAGCCCTTCCTAATTAACCTACATATATCAATTTTGAACGGTCTAACTGAATTAGCTGAGGTACAAAAGAAAACCGATTCAGGAGACTTCAAAACGTGTAAATGAAGCGAAATCTTGAATTCCACTTTCGATAATATAAAAGTACTTTAAAATATCTTTCGAATGATGTATTAAAAATAATTTAATCATAGTTAGAATTTGAAATACGCGTATTAGAATAAAATTTAATTTTCAATTAAATTATACATTTTTTATTTATTCTCGACACCCGATGAAATTTGAACTGCAACTTCGTCTTGTGATGTTAAAAGTGTGTAGCAAGTTTGAAATAATTTCGAAGAAAATTGAAGCATTTTGAAATTTGCAATTTTTATTTCCAGTACAAAGCAGGAAGTAAAATCTATTTATTCTTTCGCCCGGCGCCATGGTAACCGAAATTGCGAAATTAATAAAACTCTTGTGATTTGTTGCCACCTTTTTTTCATACTTTAGTTAATTTTAAAAAATCTAATAGTCCGATCGATAAGCCGTTTAAACCATCGGATTAAAAAAAAAAAAGCCCTTTCCAATGGTATTTATTTGTAACGATACGACTAATATTTCTAATTTATTTTCCACTTTTCCCGTAAAAATGTCACTTTTTAAGCATTTAATCATGAATTCTGGGTCATTTTTCGGTAGAGATGGGTCGACGTTTCAATTAATATCTCTGTAATTAGGGTCGCATCGCTTAGCGAATTATTGCGATTTCGAGATGAAGAAATTCTGCGTCTGTTGACACCGGTTTCGAGGCGCTGCGACCATTAGCGCCGGAGCTTTAGCGGTCACAAGGCATTTCTCACAGACAGACAGAAAGACAGACAGACAGACGCGCACATATTTTAATAATATAAGGAGACTAGCGAGCTTCGCCCGCTAGCGGGTCAGTATTTTCAAATGAATCACTAAAATTAATGAATCACTAACAGTAACTTTTAGCGTCAAGAAAAGAAATTAAAAAAAAATCATTTCTGATTGGGTAAAAAGTCCGCCCGGGTCCCCACTGCCTTTGGCAGCGCTGCCAAGTGCGCGCTGCGCGCGCATATTCCTTACCTGACCCTTCGTGCCCCCCCTCAAAAAAAAATTCTGATCGGGTAAAAACTCACACCGGGTCCCCACTGCCTTCGGTAGCGCAGACCCATGCGCGCTGCGCGCGCACGTGTGAGAGTATACGTGCACTGCGCGCACATATTCCTTCTCAAATCAAATTTTTATTCTTCAGAAAAGAAAATTAAAAAAATCATTTCTCATCGGGTACAAAGTCAGACCGGGTCCTCACTGCCTACGGCAGCGCAGTCCCGTACGAGCTGCGCGCGCTCAAGTTAAGGAATACACGCGCTGCGCGCGTATTCCATCCCTGATCCTTCGTGCCTCCTAAAAAAATCATTTCTGATCGGGTAAAAACTCACACCGTGTCCCCACTGCGTTCGGCAGCGCAGACCCATGCGCGCTGCCCGCGCACGTGTGAAGGTATACGCGCGCTACGCGCACATATTCCTTCTCAAATCAAATTTTTATTTTTAAGAAAAGAAAATGAAAAAAAAAATCATTTCTCATCGGTTAAAAAGTCGGACCGGGTCCTCACTGCCTTCTGCAGCGCAGTCCCGTGCGCGCGGTACACGCCTATATCGTCTCCACCCTTTCAGCCCTTCCTATTTAACCTACATATACCAATTTTGAACGGTCTAACTGAATTAGCTGAGATGCAAAAAAAAACCTAATCAGAACACCTCAAAACGTGTAAATCTGGTGAAAACTTTCGATAATATAAAAAACTTTAAAATATCTTTCGAATGATGTATTAAAAATAATTTAATCATAATTAGAAATTGAAATATTGAAATTTGAAAATATTACAGCGCCATCTGGCGGTACAAATTTCTGTAATCCACTATTCGATTCCAAATCAACAAAGCTATCTAATGATGTATTTTTTATGAATTTATTTTAATTAGTAGCTGAGATACAAAAGAAAACCGATTCAGCAGACCTCAAAACGTGTAAATGAAGCGAAATCTCGAATCCCACTTTCGATAATATAAAAGTACTTTAAAATATCTTTCGAATGATGTATTAAAAATAATTTAATCATAGTTAGAATTTGAAATACGCGTATCAGAATAAAATTTAATTTGCAATTAAATTATACATTTTTTATTTATTCTGGAAGCCCGGTGAAATTTTAACTGCAACTTCGTCTTGTGATGTTAAAAGTGTGTAGCATGTTTGAAATAATTTTGAAGAAAATTGAAGCATTTTGAAATTTGCAATTTTTATTTCCAGTACAAAATCAGTAAAGCAGGAAGTAAAATCTATTTATTCTTTCGCCCGGCGCCATGGTAACCGAAATACGTCTAGAAGGAAATTAATAAAACTCTTGTGATTTGTTGCCACCTTTTTTTCATACTTTAGTTATTTTTAAAAAATCCAATTGTCCGATCGATAAGCCGTTTAAACCATCGGATTAAGAGAAAAAGCCCTTTCCAATGGTATCTTATTTGTAACGATACGACTGATATTTCTAATTTATTTTCCACTTTTTCCGTAAAAATGTCATATTTTAAGCATCTCCTTATATTACTAAAATCTGTGCGCATCTGTCTGTCTTTCTGTCTGTCTGTCTGTCTGTCTGTCTGTGAGAAATGCCTTGTGACCGCTAAAGCTCCGGCGCTAATGGTCGCAGCGCCTCGATTCTTCATATCGACATCGCGATAATTCGCTAAGCGATGCGACCCTAATTAGCAGAGATATTAATTAAACCGTCGACCCATATCTACTGAAAAATGACCCAGAATTTATGATTAAATGCTTAAAAAGTGACATTTTTACGGAAAAAGTGGAAAATAAATTAGAAATATCAGTCGTATCGTTACAAATAAGTTACCATTGGAAAGGGCTTTTTTTTCTTAATCCGATGGTTTAAACGGCTTATCGATCGGACAATTAGATTTTTTAAAATTAACTAAAGTATGAAAAAAAGGTGGCAACAAATCACAAGAGTTTTATTAATTTCCTCCTAGACGTATTTCGGTTACCATGGCGCCGGGCGAAAGAATAAATAGATTTTACTTCCTGCTTTACTGATTTTGTTCTGGAAATAAAAATTGCAAATTTCAAAATTCTTCAATTTTCTTCAAAATTATTTCAAACATGCTACACACTTTTAACATCACAAGACGAAGTTGCAGTTAAAATTTCACCGGGTTTCCAGAATAAATAAAAAATGTACAATTTAATTGCAAATTAAATTTTATTCTGATACGCGTATTTCAAATTCTAACTATGATTAAATTATTTTTAATACATCATTCGAAAGATATTTTAAAGTACTTTTATATTATCGAAAGTGGGATTCAAGATTTCGCTTCATTTACACGTTTTGAGGTCTCCTGAATCGGTTTTCTTTTGTATCTCAGCTACTAATTAAAATAACTTCATAAGTAATACATCATTAGATAGCTTTGTTGATTTGGAATCGAATAGTAGATTACAGAAATTTGTACCGCCAGATGGCGCTGTAATATTTTTAAATTTCAATATATCAATTTCTAATTATGATTAAATTATTTTTAATACATCATTCGAAAGATATTTTAAAGTTTTTTTATATTATCGAAAGTTTTCACCAGATTTACACGTTTTGAGGTGTTCTGATTAGGTTTTTTTTTGCATCTCAGCTAATTCAGTTAGACCGTTCAAAATTGGTATATGTAGGTTAATTAGGAAGGGCTGAAAAAGGGTGAGGAAGATGTAGGCGTGTACCGCGCGCACGGGACAGCGCTGCCGAAGGCTGTGGGGACCCGGTCCGACTTTTTAACCGATGAGAAATGATTTTCTTTTTTCATTTTCTTTTCTTAAAAATAAAAATTTGATTTGAGAAGGAATATACGCGCGTATACCTTAACGCGTGCGCGGGCAGCGCGCATGGGTCTGCGCTGCCGAACGCAGTTTGGACACGGTGTGAGTTTTTACCCGATCAGAAATGATTTTTTTAAGAGGCACGAAGGATCAGGGAAGGAATACGCGCGCAGCGCGTGTATTCCTTAACTTGAGCGCGCGCAGCACGTACGGGACTGCGCTGCCGTAGGCAGTGAGGACCCGGTCCGACTTTGTACCCGATGAGAAATGATTTTTTTAATTTTCTTTTCTTAAGAATAAATATTTGATTTGAGAAGGAATATGTGGGCGCAGTGCACGTATAATCTCACACGTGCGCGCGCAGCGCGCATGGGTCTGCGCTGCCGAAGGCAGTGGGGACCCGGTGTGAGTTTTCACCCGATCAGAATTTTTTTTTTTTTTTGAGGGGGGGGCACGAAGGGTCAGGGAAGGAATACGCGCGCGGAGCGCTGCCGAAGGCAGTGGGGACCCGGGCGGACTTCTTACCCAATCAGAAATGATTTTTTTTTAAATTTCTTTTCTTGACACTAAAAGTTACTGTTAGTGATTCATTAATTTTAGTGATTCATTTGAAAATACTGACCCGCTAGCGGGCGAAGCTCGCTAGTTTAATCATAAATTCTGGGTCATTTTTCAGTAGATATGGGTCGACGTTTTAATTAATATCTCTGCTAATTAGGGTCGCATCGCTTAGCGAATTATCGCGATGTCGATATGAAGAAATTCTGCGTCTGTCGACACCGGTTTCGAGGCGCTGCGACCATTAGCGCCGGAGCTTTAGCGGTCACAAGGCATTTCTCACAGACAGACAGACAGACAGACAGATGCGCACAGATTTTAATAATATAAGGAGATACTTTGAAGCTCTTTCAGACTTCTTTTTATAGTTCCTCATTATAAAACAAGAAAAAACAAATTCATAGAAGAAAGCACAGATTAAATAATTTGCTTGTTAACATTTGAAATGGAATGTTTAAATACATGAACGTTACAACTTGCTCCAATATTTTGTTTCAACTTGCCCCATTGAATAATTTTGAACATTTTGTTTATTTAAAAAATATATATAACGGTTTATACAAAAATTAAACATGCATTTTGTAACTTAACACACAGAAAAAAAAATCTGGAGTGACTCCACTCGACTTTCCGAACATTGAGTAACTAACAGTTTTGTAGATAAAATAAAGAAAGAGGAGTTGCTAAACAAACAAAAGAGAGAAAACCATAATAGAGTGTTTGAGTATTTTTCTCCATATATCACACGAGGTTTTATTTAACGCTACTGAACTTTGAGCCCTTAGATCATAATGATAAAGAATTTTTCGTTGTGTCTCTGTAAAAATCTATAAATGCTAGATTCACCAAAATGCTTATAGTTAGTGCAACAGTGATTTATAATATTCATACAAATTTTCAGCTCAATTGAATAAGGCGTTTAGATGACTTTTAAAAATTTGGTCTCATAGGCCATAATGATAAAGAATTTTTCTTTGTGTCCCTGTAAAAATACTGTAAGTGCTAGATTCACCAAAATCTATACAGTTGGTGCAAATGTGACCTATAATATGTGTACAATTTTTTTGCTCAGATTAATAAGGCGTTTAGACGCTATCACACTTTTAAGATTTTTGCCCCATAGGCCATAATGATAAAGAATTTTTCTTTGTGGCCCTGTAAAAAAACTATAAGTGCTAGATTCACCAAAATCTATACAGATTGAGTATCTGTGACCTATAATATGTGTATAAAGGTTTGGCTCAATTGAATAAGGCGTTTAGATGCTATCGCACTTTTAGGATTTTGCTCCCATAGGCCATAATGATAAAGAATTTTTCTTTGTGTCCCTGTAAAAAAAACTATAAGTGCTAGATTCACCAAAATCTATAGGGTTCGTACTATGGTGACTTACAATATACGCACCAACTTTCAGCTTATTCGAACAAAGCGTTTAGACGCTAGCGTGTTCACTCACAGACATACACACATACATACACACATACACACACACATACATACATCATCTCAAAAATAGTGGAAACGGACTCAGGGGACCTCGAAACGTATAGAAACATCAAAATCTCCAATTCGGATTTTTGACATGATTACAATACTTTCCTCACTATAGTGTTCGGAAAGTAATAAATAGCTATTAACATTTCCTTAAAATATAAATTAACCTACCTTCAATCAAAATTTACGAAATATGTTTTTTTCCACTAACTAGCTAAATTAAAGCACGTGTGTAGAACCTCTAGTTAACCATTTTTGCGGATAACTGATTGTTCTTAGATAATAAAACGCGTCATAAGAATTATATTTATCGGAATATTTAATGAAAAATATTACAAACTATTTTGTAAACTGCGTGTTACTTCTTACCCCAGTTACAACTAGCCCCACGCTCCCCTACATTATGCATTATATTTCAGTGTGTAAGTAAATTTTAGATGATATACAAGGCTACACAAAAACATTTTTTTTAAACGTTTCTATTTTAAATAAAGCTATAAATATGCTTTTGTGGAATTCCTTTCTTTATAGCTAAACCAGGCATGAAAATTTTCCGCGGATCCTCGATTTTCCGCTTTTTTTGTGATTTTCGTTTATTTCGCAGTTTTTTATTTTGTTAAAATCAAACTCCAATAATGATCAGTGTTCAAACTCTCCACGAAAAACTTTAAATTCTCAATCTTTTTCCATCCAAAATATAAATGTCAATAATCGTTTAAAACGTGCTTAATCAGATTCTATAACATATAAAAGAACAGAATTATTCAATATTTCTCACTCATGTAATTTTTTTTTTGTCCTCCCTCCTTTTTTTTTCATCTCTAACCATCGCCGATCAAACATTCTGCGGGAAGCCTTTTATTTTTTAATATTTATCCATCCACAACAAAAATGTCAATATTAATTTTAAACTTAATTTATAATATCCTAGAACACACAAAGAAGTAGAATTGTGTTTAATATCTCTCACTACTTTTTTACCCCCCTCCCTTTCTCATTTTCCACCACTAGCCAATGTTATTAAAAGAAAAAGTTGATTGCTAACTAATTTTTTTTTTTTTTTTTTTTTTTTTAACACATATTTTATTGTGTTGATGTGTTATTCTTTTAGTTTAATTTGTCACTTTAAAAATATTTTGTATAGTTTTTTCCTGTGATCATTATTTTTCATTTGAAATAAATTTTATAATCACATTTGTATAGTTTTCCCCGCGCGCGTTATTTTTCATTTGGAATTAATTTTATGAACACGCGTGTTTCCTCTTGCTTTAATTTTCTGCACTCTCATGCCTGAGTTAAACAGAATATATATTTTTGTAAAATTTCTGTTTTCATACAATATTTAGAGAAACACAAAATCTATTTATTCTATGATTGCTTTCTTTTTCTTTCTTTCTTTTAAGTAAAGCTTTAGAGATAGTTTTTGCAAACATGTATTTTAAGGTTTCAATCACGAAGATAAAGTAATTGAGCGTTAAAAAAGTAACAGGTAAGCACATTTGGAAAACGTTTGTAATCTATGAGAATTTACAGACTTTCCTATTTTGCTTTTTATTTAATTTTTTTTTCTATTTTAAGAAATAACATTATATGTATTTTTCATAAGATTTTTTTAAAATAATAATAGCTGAAGTCTAAATAAATATGCTTCAGTCAATATACGTGACTATGGAAATCATAGTTTTGAGGAAAAAAAGAACTATTCAATTTGTCATATTAAAAAGTTACGCTGTTAAAAATTTTATGTTAGTTTGAACCAAAACTTGACACTGATGTAGCTTCAACCATCCGATGGTTGATTTACCATGATTTGGTAATTTTATGTTGAACCAAATACTGGTATGTTTTAAAGGAAAAAATAAAAATTAAAAAAATCAAAATCAAAATTCGACCGAGGCGGGGATAGAACTGAAGACCTTCTTGTTACAAGTCACTCTGGCACCGTGATACGCTTTCTTGCCCACTAATTCTGTGTTTCATTGATTTGGATAAAAGGGGCTAAATTTTCTAGGGTCTCATCTTGGACACGGGTGAGTTGTTGCGCTTTATCTTATGTTTTCGACCACGCTCTTTAATTTAAGCGTGGTTCGGTTTTAATAGGAATTTTAAGTCCCTTGTGAGTGGAAGTAGTTCCAAGTTTTGATGTAACTTAAGTTCAATCGCAAGTAGTAGAAAATTTAAAAGTGCGGTTGAACCATATTATGGTACTGCTTATACTTTTATTTCATATAGTGCTTCAGGTTTGAATTGAAATTTGTAACAGAGTAACTTATTCTTTTTTTATGTGCAAATACTTCTCTGATGCTTATTTAAAATTTAATTAAATAAAATAAGAGAAAAATGAATATCCTCTGAATATGAAGAAAATGTCTGTAAGAAAAAAGCTATCTGTATAAGGTTAAAAGAAACATTTTAAATAATAGTTACTCAAGATGATAAATCCTCGCAGAATTATTTCCCCTTAAAAATATTACGTAGTAGTTTATCATAACCTAATTTATACTAATATATTACAGATTTTGGGAAAAAGTATTGAAAATAAGCGAAAAATACTTTTAGTCATTTTATAGCGTACGTTAAACGCTTTAAAATTAAAAGATTTAACATAGATTTTTTTTTTTCTTTTTTAAAGAGTAGACATTATTTTCAGTCAAATATAAAATTTTCTTTCTAATATTTTGATATATATATATATATATATATATATATATATATATATTTGTATATTTCAATAATTTAGTACTGTAAAAAATTGCATAAAGAGAACTGTTCAAACAATTGATGTTTTAGATGATATGTGGCTTGAATTGCACAATAAGTTTTCATGATGTGCTGCATGTAGTATATTCTTCTATACGTAAAATTAGAATCCCAATGATGCATTTGTTTTTTAAATCTTCAGCTGGATTAATAATAAACAATTTGGAAAATGCATCATATAATCTAAAATATTATACGTCATTTATTGAGACGATTTTGACACCATTGATTTTATCGCATCCCCTAAAAACAAGCGCATTATTAGTTCCCCATCATACTATAGGTATGGGGAACTTAGGTAATCGTGAAAATTTTCGACCTCGGTTTTTTGACTTTTCTACACGTTTTCAGGTGTGAGGAATCCGAAAATGACAAAATTTCTATGGTGTCTGTCTGTAGGGTGTCTGTTAGTGTCTTAGTGTGTTTAGTCTGTTAGTGGGTCAGTCCGTTAGTTTGTTAGTCTGTGTACACGATATCTCAAGAACAAATTGTCGCAGAGAGGTCAGATTAGTTTTAAAATATTACTTTCGACACTGGCAAGAACCCTATTCATTTGCAACATTCGAATTTAAAAACTTCGTAAGTTATTAGAAATTTACGATTTTCTTAACATGGGAGAATAGGACAAAAATTCACTTAAACGTGCATTAAATGGAAACTTTTTACTGTAAAAAGATCAGACCAGTTTTAAAATATCCGTTTTGATGCCGGAATGAACATCAGTAACTATAAATATGCTACTTTGAAAATTTCGCAAGTAATTGGAAATTTACGAATTTCTTAACATGGCAGTATAGGGCAAAATTTCACATAAACGTCAATTTTGAGAGATATTTTCATCGTAAAGATGTCAGACTTCTTTTGAAATATTATTTAGGACACGGGCATGAATATTAATGACTATGAATTTTCCAATATAAAGATTTCGTAAGTTATTGGAAATTTACGAATTTCTTAACATGGCAGAATAGAGAAAATTTCACATAAACGTCAATCTTGAGGGATATTTTCATTGTAAAGATCTCAGACCACTTTCGAAATATTATTTAGGATACTGGCATGAATATCATAGACTATGATTTTTCCAATTAAAAAATTCGTAAGTTATTTGGAATTTACGATTTACTTAACATGTCAGAATAAGGCAAAATTGAGCACAAACTTCCATTTTGAGGATCCTAAATACATTAGACAACTTCAAAATTACGTTTATGCTATTTGTTTGAACATAATTGAATACAAATATTCTACTAGGAAAATTTCGTAAAATATTCGTAATTTACGATTTTATCAACATAGCGGAATTGTAAATTTTTTATATAAATATGAATTTTGAGGATTATTGCATTGGAAATAGTAGCATGAAAACTAAACAACGGAATTGACCTTGATAAAATAAATTAATAGATTAGAATAAGATAAATATATCGAAGTGAACGGTGGATAGCCTATTAGGGGGGGATTTCATTCTGTCACTGTATCAAGCTTTGGTCAAATTCATTTCTTTTAACATGATTATAATATGTCTCGCACTAGAAATTTCTGAGAACATATATATGATGGGGAACTGAGCAGAGTCCACCTATGCCAACTAGTTTTATTAGTCAAGATTCGACTATAGTGACATTGCAGTATTCTGAATGTATATTATAAAATATAAACTACTAGCAAACCCGTGCGAATTTCTTGCACTTTATTTGTTTTCTTTATTTACCTTTGCAATTTGAAACTCATAAGTATTATACCAATTTACCACATAATTAAAATTTTAATTTACAAAAAGCAAAATTATTATTAAAACCAAATTAACACTGTGCACCAGTGAAACCAAAATCATTCAAAGAAAGGTTTTGAAATAAAATTCATGGCCGGCGTCCCAGATTTCATTTCTCCCGTTCTAGTACAGAACCCTCATGACGCCTTTTAAATTTTTGTCGCCATGTTGGCGATCACTTTTTATTTATTTATTTTTGCACAATTTTTTGTTTTAAATAATAATAATAATAATAATAATAATGATTACTCTTTTGATTATAATTTTTATGATTGTGTTTTTTAGTCAATTTATGATGCATATCCTGTATATATCCATTCATATCCTGTATATATCATTATAGTATTGGTAGGTTTTAAATAGGGTTTACAAAGATTCTGATGATGCAAATTTTAACAATACATTTTTCTATGAAACAATCACATCAGACAAAAGTCGTCATTTTTTCCTATTAGATTATTGAGCAGCGTCCACGTGCTTAAATATTGTCCATTTATAAATATTTTTTATCCTCCCATATTTTATTAATTACATCACTATCGTATCGTTTTGACAAAATATCGTAACTGGACCACGTTAGAGAAATATTATATAGATTGTACGTGATACAGGGTAGTTAAAATATTATTATATAAAAAAAGTATATATATTATATACATACACACACACACACATATATATATATATATATATATATATATATATATTGTCATTAAATTTGGTATATAGACTAAGCATAAGATGCGCCTAAGGGTAGTTTTTAAAAAATATTTGTTCAGATATATCCGTTAGGAGGAGCTTTGCATAAAAATGAAATAGTTAATGCAGTAAATGGTCAAAAACAGAATGCGTAAACATTTATAACATTTACTGTTTAGTTATTGATTCCGTCTAAATAATTTTTTTAAAATACTTTTCAACATTTTTGCATGCAAAGCCAACGTTTTAACAGTAAGTTGTTTGTGCTGCTTATAGAGAAAGTTTAATTGGAACTTGGAATGACCCTGTAATTTGCAAACGGTTCTATTGATATTATTGATTCTATTGGAATCTATCATATCGCATAAAACTTCGCTTAAAATTTTATTATCCATGATATTTTTACTTTCCGAACATATGGAAAGTATCGTAATCATGCCAAAATCCTACTTTGTGATTTTGGTGTTTCTATACGTTTTAAGGTCTCCTGAGTTCATTCTTACTATTTTTTTGATGATGAATGTATGTATGTGTGTATCTGTGTGTGTGCGCGCGTATTTATCTATGTGTGTGTGTGCGAATGTATGTGTGTCAGTGAACACGATAGCGCCTAAATGCTTTTTTCGAATGAGCTGAAAGTTGGTACGCAGGATATAGGTTACCCTAGCACGAACCCTATTGATTTTGGTGAATCTAGTACTAATACTTATTTTTACAGGGACACAAAGAAAAATTCTTTATCAATATGGTCTATGGTCCCAAATATTTTAAAGTACCATAGCGTTGAAACGCCTTATTCGAATGAGCTGGAAATTTATGCATATATTATAGCTAACAGTCACACGAACAGTATAAATTTTAATGTTTCTATATAGCTTTTAGTGATGAATCACTTATAGCTTTTTTACAGGGACAGAAAGAAATAGTCTATATCATTATGATCTATGGACTCATAGCGTAAAATTAAACAATGGGGAAAAATACTCAAACCCCCTATTACATTTTTCACTTTTGTTTATTTAAAAGATGGATGGATGGATGGTTGGGTTTTACGTGGCACTAGTGCTGCACAGATGGTCAATTGGCGACGATCTGGGACACACCCCTACGCGTGGTCCGGAGACATGCCATCACAATTTTGATCCTCCACAGAAGGGATGGCTCTCCCGCTTCGGTGACACCCAGAGGTATAATTTTTGATGGGAACATGGAGGACATTGCGGCCACGACAGATTTAACGTGTACCAGCCGCCATTAGTGTACATGACGGTCTTTGACCGGCTCGATTACCGAACCCGCAATCTTCCAATTACGAGGCCGGCGCTCTACCGACGGGGCTACCGCGGCCATGTTTATTTAAAGACTTGTCTTACTTTAATTTGTTTATGCAACCGTTAATTACTTAACGTTCGGAAAGTCGAGTGGAGTCACTCCAGATTTTTTTTTTTCTTTTATGCACTTTAGGCTTTATCCACCTGCTTAGGAAATAATTCGATTATTTTTTCAAACAGGCAAAATATGTTTCTGGATTGCAGAAGCAAGGCGACAGTCATGACGATTGGGAAGATAGGATATTAGAAGAGGTAAGTTTTTTTGTATAAACATGTTTTAATATCATAGAGGGAACATCCATTAGAGGGACACTGACTGTGTCATAAATTTGGTCCTTTAGAGAGGTAGTCAAATTAAACCACCAATTACTGGAATTTGTTTTAAAACACCACTATTAAAGATCCTTTTAATAGTGCTCAAGCAACAAATAATACTAATTATTGGTTTTAATTAATTAAATAATTTATTCGTCTATAAAGTTTTGTAATAAAATTTAATGTTAGTTGGAATTTTAAAAGCGTTTTTGCCATAATTTTGATTTTTAAGAATTCTTTCATATTCTGGATGAAATTGTGCAACATATCATTATTTCTGAGTGAAAAAAAGATATTTCGTTTAAGTTCCACTAAAGATTCATGACAAGAAATAACATGCTTAATTTTTTAATTTTATTCTCAGCTATATTTAACACTTTCGTTTTACAATCTAAATTAAACTGTACTCATTTAGAAACCATTGCGTTTAAGTATATTAGCCAAATAATGATGACACAAAACTGTTTTTTCTAAGATGGAAGTTGAAATCTGTAAGCATGCAAATTCAGAAATTAATATATTGTTACTCATTTCTACTGATTACTCTATCTCGCGTGGTGCAGCAGCGTCTCCTTTTAGGCAATATATCTTAAAATCTAATTTTCACCAATTTATGCTAAGGTTCATGTCGTCCATATTGCCCACAACATTTTGCTAACTTTCTCACGCAGTGCAGACATTTTCTAAAAAATGTCAGGACATCTCATGACGTGGTATAAAATCATTGGAAACCGGAAGTCAAAAAATTTCAAGAATCCAATACATTCTTCTTACATATATGCGTATATATATATATATATATATATATATATATACTAGCTGACCCGACAAACGTTGTTTTGTCATATAAATTATTTCTAGAGAATATTTTGCTAGAAAAAAATAACTAACTTTTTTTAAGTGTGTAAAGATGTGGTATATAAGTGAAACAGGTATGGAGCGCTGTGAACGGTGACTGTGAATTCCGATTATAACGTAAAAGACATAATTACCGAAATTTTCGCTACTTGCTTCTTGCTACTTGCTACTTGGTACTTTCTACTTGTTACTTGTTATTTAAAACCTCCGCTGAATGTCGAACAGCACAAAATTTTATTTCATACGGCAAATATTTCAATTTATGAGAGAGTCTCTGATAGCAACGAATTTCACATAAAAATTCCGTCTTTTTTGAATAAGCTGTAACAATCTGGACCGATTTGATGAAAATTTGTATCAAAAAGTTATTACAATATCTAACATCATTACATGTACATTTATCACAATTCAATCAATCGATGCATGTGAGTATGTGTATAGTATGAGCGAAGTGAAATGTAGAGTTCGTATTAAATAAAAACTTAAACTCGTTTTAATTAAAGGTGAAAAAGTTGAAACTCAATTTATTTTATAACAGGTATATTTTTTTAATCTACAAAAACTTAATTTACCGTAATGCCATTGGATGTACAATATTTTTGGTTAATCCTTGAGGAGTATGCACAAACAAATTCGAAGGTTTTCCAACCCTGGAACACGCAACATATAATTGGCCGTGAGAAAAGCACGAATTTTCTAAATCTAAGCCACAAATTAGGACCCCTTTGGTGACTTTAAATATTTTAAGCCATTTTTGCGATGAATTGAAATGGCTATCTCAATTGTGGAACTAAAGATCTTGGCGAGAAGCGTCCGAGCAACTTCGGTGCCAAATTTCAAATTTTGCCAAAGGGATCCGATACTAAAGGTGTTCCATACAAAAAATAAATAAATAAAATATCAGTGACATACACACGCACAAAAGTATGGGACCCCATTGATGACTTTAAATATTTTAAGCCATTTTTGCGATTAATTGAAATGGCTATCTCAATTGTGGAACTAAAGATCTTGGCGAAAAGCGTCCGAGCTACCTCGGTGCCAAATTTTCCATACAAAAAATAAATAAATTTACAGTGACATACACACGCACAAAAGTATGGGACCCCTTTGGTGACTTTAAATATTTTAAGCCATTTTTGCGATGAATTGAAATAGCTATCTCAATTGAGGAACTAAAGATCTTGGCGAGAAGAGTCCGAGCTACTTCGGTACCAAATTTCAAATTTTGCCAAAGGGATCCGATACTAAAAGTGTTCCATACAAAAAATAAATAAATAAAATATAATAAATTAGCTACACAAATAAATTTGTAGGTTAGGGTGGTTGTTAATCATCGCGCGTGTAAATTTGATAGAAAATTATATAAAATACTCACTTCAATTCCGCACCAAATTTGCAAAATGTATAGTTTTTTATGCACACTTCAAAACTCTTCAAACACTAATTACATCTTGATGTAATATTTCAATTAGGACACAATTTTTTGTATAACAATAATAACATGAAGTTACAAAATATTTTCCTGGATTTGATCGCAGCACCAACTGTCGGGACAAACTGGAATTACAATAGAATATACGCAAGCGAAGTGTGACGTCACTGACCGTCAGTGGATGCAAGAAAAAGATTTCCTATATTAATCTCCCATTGGATTTTTTATAAAAAATTATTAAAAATCGAGGAAAATTATTTCTCGATTTTAATCCCCGTATTTGGGTATAGATATGTATTAGTTATCGTATGCATGTGTTAGATTGAGTTATTTTGCTCTCAAATTGACAAAATTTTAATTTTAAATTTCATAACTCTGTCTTCCTTGGCGTTTTTTGTATTTGGCGAATAAAAACGTAATACGAAAATATACATGCCAGATGTATATTTTCGTAATATGTATTGTACGAAATTGTTTCATATTATTCATTACTCTCTTAATATAAGTTGTTGAAATAACCATTATTTTTGAAAGAAATTAAATATGTTCGCCAGATGATATGGCGATATTTTTTTTTCCGCCAAGGATGACAGAGTTAGGAGATTAAAAATTCAAATTTTATCAATTTTACAGCAAAAACAACTCAATCTAACGCATGCATATGATAACTAATACATATCTATACCCAAATATGGGGATTAAAATCGGGAAATAATTTTCCTCGATATTTAGTAATTTCTTACGAAAAACCCAATGGGCGATTAACATAGGAAATATTTTTCTTGCATCCACGGACGGCCAGTGACGTCATCACTTCGCTTGCGTATTATTGAATATTCGATACTACGATCGTAGCGCAGTCTGCCGGATCCAATGTGAAACATTCCAAAATCAACAACAATTTATAAGTGATAAATTAATTAAATAAACAATTTAAATTGGACTGAATTGTAAATCTAAACCATTCTCGAATCCACCTGGAGACACACAAAAAATTCCATTAAACTCGGTCCAGCCGTTTAGGAGGAGTTCAGTGACATACACACGCACAAAAGAAATATATATATAAAGATAAATACAAAGGCACAGCTTTAGTATAGACCTCCCCCCCCCCTTGTCGACTTTAAATATTTTTGGCCATTTTTGCGATGAATTAACATGGCTATCTCAATTGCGTAACTGACGATCTTGGTGAGAAACATCTCTACTACTTCGGTGCCAAATGTCAAAATTTTCCAACAAAAAAAAAAAAAAAAAAAAAAAAAAAAAAAAGAAAGAAAGAAAAACTGTTTTATGATATATACAAAATAAAAATAAAAAATTCTAATAAATTCGAAATTATTACTGTTTACAATTAAGGTGAAAACATAAAAGAACCTTTATAAGTTACATATAAAGTATCAATTAAAACGAAAAATTTTGTTTTACTGTAGAAAAGAAAAGTACTACTAAATTAAATAAAAATTTTAAGCTAATACTAAGTATCTCTATGAAAATATTTATATACACGCGAATATTTTCATAGTATATTAATTTCTTTTCTAATTTTTATTGTTTATCACGCGAAATTAAAAATATTTTATTTCCGGAAAAAAATAAATAAACGTGAATTTTGTTTATTTTGGTATCAAATATATTTTTCTTTTTAATCATTTTAAACTTAAAATGGAGTTTTTATTTAATATCTTTTGATCCAATTATCCGATTGAACTGAATTGTAAATCTAAACCATTCTCGAATCCACCTGAAGACACACAAAAAATTTCATTAAGCTCGGTCCAGCCGTTTAGGAGGAGTTCAGTGACATACACACGCATACAAAAGAAATATATATATATATATATATATATATATATATATATATACAGGGCCCGAAATTTCAACTTAGATTAAACTCGCTGAAAAAAAAAAAAGTTACTCGCCACAAAATATGATTAACTTACTCTATTTTTTATGTATAAGGTGACCAGAATTTTTTATTAGAAAAAGAGGAGAAATTACGCAATGTCTTATTTTATAAGAAAATAGAAGACATTCAATTTTGAAAAACAGGTCATTTTAGAAGACACAAAATTGAATGAAAATGATTACGGATACGAGAAAAAAAAAATCTTAATTTTTGTAGGTGTCAATGAACAATATAGATTTTTTTTTTTCTTTAAGAAAGGTTGGTAGACTTTATTTATTATTATTATTATTATTAAAATCATAATCATAAAAAAAAAAATGGAAAATGGAAAAAATAAAATTAATATTCGGCAGATGAAACGATTTGTTTTAATGAAATTCTTTATCAACATTTTATAAAAGTTCTCACAAGTATCACCTAAATTAGTGCTGGTAGTTAATAAGTTTTTAAAGTAGGTATATAAAGGGGATTTTTTTTTTCACATGTCTATATTTTGTTCATTGAAGAAAACAATCGCTTTGTGGGAGCGTTTTTGTCAGGAGGACATAAAATGAATTCAACTAAATTTTACATATTTTTGAGAGGTGGTGGTAGTGTTATCATTAAGGCCGATTGTCTGCACTAGGGATCTACACCTGAATAGGAGAGTCCTCCCTGGTGTCTTTCTAAGAGGTCCTATCCCATATTTACGCTAGTTTCGGAGAAAACTACGGAAAACTCCTAATAGCTAAGCCAACGAGTGCGACCGGGTATCGAACCCAGCACCTCACGTATACCAGCTTCGATAACAGAACCTGTATGTCATTGGTGGGTCCATTTTTATCAGGAATATTATTCATGCAAAAGTGAGGGCAAGCGTGAACCCACCGCGTATCAATCGGAGCACTACTTTATTAATGCTTTCATGACAATTTCAATAGTGATTCCGTGTTCTGTATCAAAGAACCGCACAAATTTAGGGAATACTTTTATTTCTTTGTGATTCAAAGTATCTGAATAAACATAAACCATAATATCCTTTGGCAAGTTTATTAGAAAATTGTTCTTTTGCGAAACTAACGCAGAAAAAAGTTAGTGTTCACCGTTCGATAGAGCCAACAGCTGATTGAGCTTTCCAGTTTTGCGAAATTTTTGAAATTAAGGCTAAATCCTTTTAATTAGAAAAAGAGGACAGAGGACAAAAAAAAATGACGACTTTTTAGGCCTGTAAATTTTTTCTTTTTTTTTTTTTTTTTTTTTTCGTTTAAGAGGACAGAGCGTTAAAAAAGAAGACTGTCCTCTTAAAAAAAAAAAAAAAAAAAAAAAAATTCTGTTTACCTTACCTAAGATTAGCCTGATTTTACATTTTTAAATCGATACATTTTTTTTTTGGTAGCACCGTATACTGTAAGAATTCTATCTGCATTTAGACCGAAATTTTACTCGCCACAGTAAAATTTCCACTCGCCAATGGCGAGCTGGCGACCGAAATTTTCGCGCCCTGTATACATATATATATATTCTTATCTGTCTATCTATCTATTTATATACATCTGTATATATGTAGAAAGAGAAAGAGAGAATACACACACACACACACATATATATATATAAGAATTTGAAACACCTTCGTATTTGATTATAGTTTTTATATCCTTCACACAATCGATAGGTTACCTCTATAAATTATGTATGTTTTTTTTACAAATTAAATACATTCTTTCGATAATTTCGCACAAATATAATATATCTTAACAAAATTAGAGTTGTTTAGTTCGTTTAGTCTTATATTTAAATTAATTTGCAGATTTTATCTCTTCAAGAAGAAATTGGTGAAAAAATGAAACCTATGACAGTTGAAGAAATTTTAAAGCATCTCAAAGAGTAAAAGAAAGGCAAATTCCCCTTTATTTCTTGTATGTTTATCAGATCATTTTTTTTTTCTTTTTTTAACTAAGCATTCATCATTGACGAATTTTTGTATAAGTGACTTACAGTCGAACGTCGTTAACGTGAACACGCTTAACGTGAATTACTTTCAAATGAACTGTTTTCACAATCACTGTCAAAAGGAAGATTAGTTTCTGAGTTATTGATAGCATGAACTACTGATAACATGAACAGAATTTTATCCCCCTTGAGATTCACGTTAACGAGGTTCGTCTGTATATGATTTCTTGTTGAGCGTAATTCCCTAAAATTATTGTATTCTGAAAGGAATCATGAAGTGTGAATTAAGTTATGATTAATTTAAGGTAGGTTTAAATGACAAATATATATATATATATATATATATAACAGTTTTCAAAATTGCATTTTTTTTTTCTTTCTTTTTTTTTTTTTTTTTTAAGGATGGAGGACTATTAATTTTAATCTGGATTTTTTGTAGACGAGTTTTGTGTAACACGAAAATATATTAGAAATAACAATCCTATCGTTACAAATTCAGTACCAAATGAAGGGGCGATTTTTCTGATTTCAGTGGTGCAACAGTTTTTCGACACGGCAATTATATTTATAAAATTAACGAAAGTATGAAATTTAGGTGACAACACTTAATTTTAAATTTTTATTAAAATCACACAATCAACTGATTGGGAAGAAAATCATATTTATTGTTATTTTTTTTTCGACTGAGTGAAAATAATGCTTGGACCGGGAGTCGAACCCAGGATCATTGACTTACAAGGTCAAGGCTCTACCAATTGAGCTATCTAGGCCGACAACCGGTCGGCATTACTCATTCAGACAACCTTTAGGCAGAACGCAGAAATAAATAATAAAATAAAATAATTTTAATAAAATAATTTTAATAAAAACTGTATTTCTTTCTCCCATTATTTAATGGTGTTTTCCATTACATGCGGCTTATTTCTGTCGAGCTATCTACATGATAGACCAGACGTTTCTGCCTAAAGGTTGTCTGAGTGAGTAATGCCGACCGGTTGTCGGCCTGGATAGCTCAATTGGTAGAGCCTTGACATTGTAAGTCAATGGTCCGGGGTTCGACTCCCGGTCCAGGCATTATTTTCACTCAGTCGGAAAAAAAAACTTAATTTTTAATTCATTTCAGTCATTTTAAAAAGTACGTAGCCGTTTTATGGTCAAAAAAGGAGATAATAAATAAATAATAAATAAATATTTTACAGATTGAAATTAATAGTCCTCCGCACTAAACTAAATTCTGTCTTTAACAGAATTTTTATTATTATTATTATTATTATTATTATTATTATTATTATTTTAAGTTTTTTAAGTGTATTTTGAATGTAGTAAATCATTTTTATATAATTTAATTAGAAATAAAATTCAAATGAAAAAAAAATATATATATATTGAAAATAGCTCGAAAATGTTATGGGCTAACTAGTAACACACAACAAAAGTTTTTAATTTTTTCGATCGATTTTACATTATTATTGTCATAGTTTAACAATACACACTTAAATTTATTTGGATATTAACTTCCCATCCTACTATAGCTATAAAAATGTTAGATATTCGTGAAAAATTTTAACCTAGTTTTATTGATGTTTTTATAAGGTTTTGAGTAAGAGAAAGTAAAAGAATAAAGGATTCCTGGTTAAGATTTAACTTTTGTGAAATATATGTACTATACTATCAAGTCAGCCCTAAAAAGTTCCCAAATATAAATAAAGGAAAATTAAAATAAGAGAGTTTTTTTTTTTTTTTTTTTCCATATTCATAATTTAACTTTTTATCAATGATAATTATGATTTAAACTTAAGCACTTTAAAATTTTTATTTATTCGGAATAAAATCTGATATTTTAATGTTATTTCATTACAGACGCCATATACCGTCCTGCTTTGTATGCACGTTTTTCCTGTTCCACAAAGTGCTGAATAACTTGCTGCACGTTTTTATGTATAAGAAGAAAAGGGAAACTGTTAATTCTTTTCTTTTTTATTATGCTCTTAAATTTGTCAAAAGCATATGTAACAAAGCCAGAGTTTAAATTTAAACATGTAAAAATATTTTTAATAAAATTTTTAAAGCGAAATTTATAATGAATATCTGCTTTAAAATCTTTTAATATATTCTAAATGCAGTAAATAATGTTTTGTAAAGGTTATGAGAATATTGTTGCATTGAGAAAAAATTCTGTAATTGACATTTGGAAACTAAATTGTGTCTCTATATTTCCATGTCATTCTTATAAATTTTAGTTCGTTTTGCTAGCGAGTTTTAAAACCCCTATTAGAATTCTAGATAGTTTTCCTATATTATCGTGAGCTCAAACTTTTTAAAAAATCTCAGCAAATAAATGCGAATTCAAAAGGCGAATTTTACTAACTGTTATCTTGGTTTATGACCCAATTCTAGGAAGCCAACCGAGATTTTCCCACAATACAAAGGATTCGTAATCTACATAATATTCATAATATTGTTTCACCTTATAGAAAACTAGATAACTATAATAAACTAGAAAAGTTTAACTTAATAAGTTAAACTAGTTAATAAACTAGTTAACGAGTTATACTAGTTAATAAACTAGTTTACGAGTTTCTAGTTAATAAACTAGAAACTCTAGTTTTTTATAGTTATCTAGAAAACTAGATAACTATAGAAACTAGAAATTCTCTATCACTTCGTCTATTCAGTTTATTTGTTTACCTTATACACATAGCTCGTAAATCTACGTTTAAAGTTTAGGGTTTCAGAAAATGATTACTTATTTTTTCTATATGAAGGCGAGGCGGTATATTTATTTTTTCTCAGTGTAAAGGTAGAGAAAAACTGTACCTAGTCAACTAGTCTGACAATGTTACATTTATTTCTAAAAATAGTACTTCAACACTTCTTTTGTATCATTATGTAGCCGCGCAACCTACCGGCAAACTTTCACAAAATTTCAATCAACTTAACTTTTCAGAATTAACATTTTTTATGCTATTTGGTGCAATTATAAGCAATAGATGCTTAGATATAGCTATTTGCAAAATCGCATAAAAATAGCAGCACTTCTTGTCAGCATAAGTACACTCGAATTGAATCAGCATAATTTATGATAATAATGGATTTACACGTTTAGAGAACTCCCCAGGTAGCACAGTATGGTATTTTCAACGCTGAACAAACGGCAATGCATTCCGTTGAATGATCGTTTTTCCGTAACGTTAATAATCTGAAAATATGTCTCGTTGATTTCCTCATCTTTCAACGGTTGTTTTAATACATTTTACAACGTAAAAAAAAACCGTTGTAAAAAGGTTGTACGAAATCGCAATACTGTCATTTTTTTTTTATAACTTAAAAAAAAACAGTTGTAAAATGATTGTTCAGAATCGCAATACTGTCGTGATTTTTATATCAGTTTTCAACGGTTTTTCTTATGTCTTATAAACGTTGAAATCCAAGAAAAATTGCTAGTTCTATATATCCATTGAATTTTCGTTTCTAAAATATTGCTAATAATTTAAAAAAGAAAAAAATCATATGTTAAAAAAGTTTTGGAACATTCTTTTAAAGAAGGGAAAAAGAATTACTCACTTCATTCCTTGAAAAATCTTGTTTAAATAAATATACAGCATCCACAATTAGACGAGAACTCATTTATTTTTAATATTATGCTAGCTGGTAAACAAACCCAAAACCAAAGGATATTATAACTTTGAGCTTTTAAGGAAATTACCAGCTAGCAAGTTTTTTGGAAATTACGTAAAATGTCATTTACCTTTCACTACACTTTCGATGAAAAAGTTTTAAGTTGCGTTTAATTAATTATTGTTTTACAGAAAACTTTCGTAACATTTTAACAGGAAAGCGATAACTTCATCTTCATTCACATCACATTCACTTTCAAAATGGCACGCGTCGTATCGTAAGACGCTTTTAAGGTTTGCTACAATATACTTGGCGATTTCGCGTCTAGAACGGGAGAAAGCGTACAATATAAACTCCTTCGTTAGTTACGGTTTCCGAAAGCCGAAGAACATCTACTATACTTGTTAATATAATTTGCTGAAAGCTTTATCATGTTACAAGTTCTTTCGCAGCACACCTTCTTCTAAAACTCTAAAGAAAATTAAAACACGCACATCCTGCCAATTCACAATCGTGTATCGATATCAAGTTGAAGAGATTCAACGTCATTTGACGGAAATAATGACTTATAAAAAGTACCTATTAATTCGTTGATAAAACATATTTTTTATTAGAATCAAAAAGGAAAACAAAAACTAATAAAACACCTATTTTAAAACGCCGAAAAAATAACAGAAAAAGTACAACCGTAAAACAACGTTTGTTATAGGTTTTCTTTATTACTGAATAAATATTCGAAATTGTTCAGTGAGAATATTGCGAAATAAAAACTATTTTTCAACGGACATAAAATAACGTAACCAATTTTTCACTGTTCAGACTTATTTGCAACGCTATAACAACGTTATGTGCTACCTGGGTCTAGAACACGATTTGACCATTTTTAGAAAATGTCTGCGTGTGGCAACTGTATATATAGAACTACTGCACAGAATTTCATAGAATTTCATATGCACTTGCGCCTTGACGTAAATTAATGCTCACCAACTTTTGGTGAAAATTGTCCGAAGGGTGGCGTTGCTATCCCGCTTTTTTAAATATTTACATGGCGGTATAGGACAAAATTTCTTATAAATGTACATAAAGATAATTGTTACTTTCTTCTGTATTCAACAGAAGCAAGTATTGGATTCGTAAGCATTTTCGACTTCCGGTTTTCAATGGATTTACACGTTTTGAGAGGTCCAGAACACGATTTGATCATTTTCAGAAAACGTCTGTGTGTGCGTGTGAGAGAGAAAGACAAATACTAGTTTGTGGCGACTGTATCTCGGGAACTACGGCACAGAATTGCATATAATTTGATACGTAGATGCACCTTGACATGCATTAGTGCCTATCAACTTTTGGTATCAACTACTGAACAGGTGACGCTGCTGTGCATTGATTTAAACAATTTAAGGGTAGGCTATGTATCAGGAACTACTGCACAAAAACGCATATAATGTCATATATAGATGCAACTTGATATAAGTAAGTGCCTATCAACTGTTGGTGTGTCAACAGCTCAATAAGTGGCGTTACTATGCAGTGATTTCTACAATTTAAAGTAGGGCTATATCTCAAGAGCTACTGCACAAAAAACATATAAATTTTTATATAGATGCAACTTAATATAAGTTATTGTCTATTAAATATTGGTGTCAACCGCTCAACAGGTGGCGCTGCAGAGCATCAATTTCCACAACTTAAGAAAAGGCTATATCTCAGGAACTACTGCATACAAATGCATATAAATTTATATGTAGATACATCTTGACATATATTAGGACCTATCAGTTTTTGGGGTTAGCTGCTGAAAAGATAGCGCTGCTGTGCAACGATTTCTTAATTTAAAGAAGGGTTATATCGTAGGAACTACTGCTCAAAATTGCATGCAAATTTATATGTATATGCACCTTGACATAAGTTACTGCGAATCGACTTTTGGTATTAATTGCTCAACAGGTGCGCTTCTCACAGCGATATCTCCAGTTTAAGGGAAGACTATATTTCAGGGACTTAAGTTTATAATCAAACAACACTTGATATGTGAGAATGCCATTATAAGATATTATGTCGATTCAATTTGGATGTATATCTACCAATAGGTTGCGTTGCTATTGTGCAGATTTTCCTGCGAACAGGAATGCTATATTTTAATTTCTATGGAATTTGATTGTACGAAACATGATACATAAGATAACCATTAAGAAAACGCATTTTTTAAGATGTTGGTTAAACTGTGTTTCTTTGGATATTTAGTGTTAGTTTTCTCTAAGATGAGAATCGCCTGCGCATTCATCATGGTAGATAATTTTGATAAATAATAGTTTTTGTAAATTATTTGAATTGAGTGAATTTATGTAGGAAAATACAGAAGAAAGTCTTGTGGTGGTCACAACATACTACTTTTTCAATAATCATTATGAAATTCTAAAAAAAATCTTATAATAGTAATAGTGAACTAGGGAAAATTGTTTGTATATGTAGGAGCATTGTTCCGTCTGGGGGAAAGCCCCCCCCCCCCCATCCTGAAGGGCGACAAATTTTCATTATGGATATCTTTCAAAAGCGCTTGTGAATACCTTTAAAACAAATAGTTGAACTATCCATCTAAGATAATTTAAAATAAAAATATCGATTTTTTCATTTTTAACTAATATATATATATATATTATTTTGTTGCCACCACAAGACTTTCTTCTATATTTTCCTGCATAAATTTACTAATTGCGAATAATTTATTAAAACTAATTAACATGATGAATGCAAATCAATTTCATCTTAGGGGAATCTAACACTAAGTATTCAAAGAAGACAGTTTTATCGTCTTTAAATAACAGCATAAAAAAATGCGTTTTTATAATGGCTATCTCACATATCATGTTTTATACAGTTATATGATATAGACGTTGAGATATAGCCATCCCGTTATCGATGAAATTAGCAGTATAGATGCGCCACCTACTGGCAGAGAAGCATCCAAACTGAATCAGCATAATGTCCCATAATGACGTTCTTACATATCAAGTTTTGTTTGATGATACGCAATAGCCACCTGTTGAGCGGTTTACACTAAAGTTGACAAATACTAATTTATTTTAAGATGCATCTCCAAACAAATTTATATGCAGTTCTGTGCAGTAGTTCCTGAAATAAAGCCTTTCCACATCGCTGTATAGCAGCGTCACCTGAAGTCCGACAAGCATTCAAATTGATTCAGCAAAATTTCTCATAATGGTCTTCTCACATATCAAGTTTTGTTTGATTATACGCAATAGAACTTGAGATATAATATAGCCTCCCTTGAAATTGCAGAAATCGCTGTATAGGAGCGCCACCTATTGAGCGGTTGACATCAAAAGTTGATAGGTACTAATTTAGGTCGGGTGCATCTACATATAAATTTATATGTAATTCTGAGTATTAGTTCCAAAGATACAGTTGCCACAAAATTTTTGTCACACACACACATACAGACAGACGCACAGACAGACATTTTCTAAAAATGGTCAAATCCTGTTCAAAACGTGTAAATCTGCCGAAAACCGGAAGTCGAAAATTTTGACGAATCCAATACTTTCTTCTATTGAATACAGAAGAAAGTAAAAAAAGCATTTTTTAATGATGTATATTATCTATACTGGCTTCACCAGCTAGCTGGCCAGAGACCCAAGAAAATTTTTACCAAAAAACAAGCTCTCGGGCGCCTGCGACACCAATCGTAATTTGTTCTCTCTAAAAGTCGCATAATATAAAAATATTGAAAATTCAAATATTTTTAAATAAAATCTTAGGCGCCTGCGGCGCCAATCATAACTTGTTCTCTGTAAAAGTGGCTTAATACTAAAATATTAAAAATATAACGATTTTAAATTAACTCTTGGGTGCCTGTGGCGCCAATCGTAACTTCTTCCCCTATTCTTAGAACATTTGTATCGCTCTTTTATTTTTTAAGAAATAAAACACGTAAAAGAAAATATATAAGAACAAAAACACTTAGAGATGATAATAAATTTGTTGTTGGGTGAGTACACTGTGGGATACAAAAGTTTTAGGCTGAATAATTATGTTATTTTTACAAATTTATAACTATACATATATTTTATAAATCATCAGACATTTTAATAAATCATCACATTTAAATAACTTTCTACTGCAATGCTATAAATTAAAGAATTTTAACTGTTAATATTAAAATATATTGCAGCAAACAAACAAAAAATGTGCTACCATTTTATAAACGCATAAGAAAAATTTATTAACACATTAAACGCATAAGAACAGTGCCTGAATTGCATTAGTCCAAATCGAAGCTGAAATTTAAATCTTCTGCATTTTCATTAAAACAGTAATCCATTTCTGTAGTTCTTGAATGGTTTAAGATATCTTTCCAGACGATATTACGAGTATGGCGTTGATCTTCTATCGGCAAAAGTACTTTTAATGATGTTTTTCTTTTAACTCTTGAAAAAGCTACATAAAGCATTCCATGCATAAAAACTGGTACTCTCAGATCAACACCTACAAAGTCAAAAGTTTGGCCCTGTGATTTATGCACTGTCATAGCAAATGCTGCTTTTACAGGAAACTGATGTCTAGATATTGCGCAACCAAGTTGACCTTTTGATGATTGAAGTGTGATTCTTGGTATATGTAGTATGTACATCTCGGCCACAGTGTTCACCAGTTATTATTTTTGCTTTAATAATATGATTGCACAGCTCAGTAACAATTAATCTTGTACCATTGCAAAGGCCTTCTGATACATCTATATTACGCATCAACATAATAATAGCATTTTTTTTCAGTTTAAGTTCATGAGGTGGTAAATCGGAATTTTCAACAGAATTTAAAAAGTCAACAGTAAATTGAAAGTCCTCCTTCGGGTTGGTTATTTACAGTATTGTAACTGTGATAAGTTTTGTACTCTCCGGGTAATTTCGAAATAATTTCAGTATTTAACCTGTCAACATCTTTGTTAAGAGGAGCAAGTATAGCTCAATTTTTCATCTCTTCATAATTTTCATTGACAAAGCAAAAACCAAAAACCTCATCAATGAGATTTCCATTTGAAATTATGTCTTCGGGTAGCTCTATCTCATCTAAAGACCTAATCGGTAATTCTCCATTACCAACTTTTAAAATATAGCTTGCAAAGTCTCTTTGTTCTGGATCAACCCGCATATTCTCATCCAGTGAATAATTCCTAAATTTACACCAAAGCACACTCTTTTTAATTGATAAGTCAATAAGTTCTTGTTTATTCGCTCGCGGTTGAACTGGAAGACACTGTCTGAAATCTCCTCCTAAAACCATAATTCTTCCACCGAATGGCAAAGTTGCATTTCCAGTTTTACGCAGAATTTCGTCCATTGCATGCAATGCATATTTAGGAAGCATAGGTGCTTCATCCATGAGAAATACTTGAACTTTAGAAGGTTTTTGAGCTTTACAGGAGCCCGGTTTGATTGTGGAACTTGACTCTGGTGAAAGGGGCACCTTCAATCCAAATGTTTTGTGTGATGCGCGTCCTCCAGGAAGTAGAATCGAAGCAATGCCTGTAAAAGCCATACACTGCACATTAAAGTTCCCTCCTCGCAGAAGGTAATACAAAGTCTTGTATATGAAAGTTTTTCCAGTACCACCAGGTTCGTCAATAAAAAAGCAATTTGATTGAATATTCTCATCATTGACTGAACGAAAGATAGCATCCACAATTTCAATTTGTTTTCCTCTAAGTAGTTGATACATTTGTTGACCAATAGCTGCTGATTCATTGACATTTGACAATTCTTGATTCGATTCAGTTTCATAATCATCAATATCATGAAATGAAAACTTTTCAACCCAATATTGAAAATTTCTACCTTCTGTCGCTTCTGAGTCGAGTTTATGGGCAATTACACGGTATGCTCGCTTGATAGAATCTTCAATTGAAATTCCAGTTCTTTCACCTTCATGAATGAAATCTTCTGCGAGATCTTGCTTAAACATTTCCCACAGCCGTTTTGGGTTTTCTGGTGAGCCTAGAATCAAAATCTGTGTAAAAAGTGTTCTCATTGCCCTTGGCAGTTTTGAGCTTGCAGATTCGGACAATCCTTCAATCCATTGTTGGTCATCATAGCATAATCCTCGTGCTAGACAAGCTTGCTTGTATGTTGCATGTTCAATATTATTCACTGTCAGTAAATCCTTAAAGCTGGTTGCATCTTTTACATAATACAATAACAGTCGTAAGTGATATAATTCAGGCTGTACAACAAAATTGACATTATGTATTCTTCCAATAACTTTTATCTGTCGTACTCTTTGAATCCATTCACTGTTTCTTGCATCCCATCTAAAGTGTTCAGGCATTTGCCAGTAGTAATAATAGATTGGCTCTTCCTCCGTGTCTCCATTTGATTGTCTAATTTCATGTTCTTCCTTAGCCTTTTTATTGTGCTTGAAATATGCTTCCAGAGTCGAACCTTTTTGTCCTGTATCAGCTAAATTTTCCTGAGCCTGATCTAAATTTACGATTCTGTACTGGCCAGGAAGGTAAATTGATAATCGTAGCACACTATGACTCTTCTTCTGAATTTCATTTCCAAATAAACGCCAACATGCCTTTGGTGGAGTGATGCATCGACCCTCAACATAAGTATTTGCTTCATTGTACATGATTTGTCTTCCTCCTTCAACAACTTTAAGTGAAGCACAATCAAACCCTTTATATATGTACTTGTATAGATACTTCACAGCCATAATGCTTCCAACATATTCAACGTTTATATGACAATTGTACTTTTTCAGTAAATATGCATTATAAGGAACAACATGACGATTATCTCTTGTTATGCGGCTGCCATCAACACTCTTACGATACACTGCACTTTCATGAGAGAAATCTCGACTGTGAGGGTCCAATTTGGGATCATAACGCCTTCGATAATTTGGTTTTGCATTGTCTGCCAATGAAGATACATCCTCAAATGATTTTGGAAATTGAAAGCGGCACTTCATACGTCCACTTTTATTTACCATGCATGCAGCGTTTGGGTTCTGTTCGTCACAGGGGTTATGAATCATCCACTTTATTACAAGTTCTCTCAGATCTGTATCTTCAAAGTCGGGAATCTCTGCAGAAATGAGATCATCCAGTTCTTCAGGATTATGAATCTTGTCTTGAGAACACATAATTAGAAGAAGGTGAATGTGAGGAAGACCTCGCTTTTGAACTTTTCCAAATATCTGCTTCTTATCAAAATTTTCAATTATTTCATCAAATTTCAATTTTGCAACTCGAGTTACAACATCTGGTCGGTCTTGAGGAAGTTGTTGTATAAAAGATCCATTTTGTAACTGAATGTGCAAAGCGTTTTTTATTTCAGGCCAGTTTGCATTACATATCATTGTTATGAAGAAATCTGGAGAACCAAGACGGCGAACAATTGCGATAGCATCTTCAAATTGTTCAGTATAATAGCGTGTTGACCCTGGGAAAGATGATGGGAGAATGACTTTCTCTCCAACTGTAGCTTTGTTTTTTTCTATTAAGTCGTTTATCAAACGTGTGACTTTTGTATAATTATCAGCAATAATCTTCTTTTGATTTGCTTTAATCCACTGAATACGATCTCTTTCGACCCTAATAAAAGTATCGACAACATACTGTTGAAAAAGTCTGCCACCAAAATGCAATGCATTAAATTGTATTTGTCGCAAGTCATGACCTGTAGAATTCATTCTTGTGGACAAATAATTTATTACTTCAGGTCGAAAAGCAAGTCTGTTCTGAGCCAACTCAAGGCGCGTTGCATGATGCCGCGAAGAATAAGGTGTAGTCAATGCTATATCAAGAGAAAAACCATCCGTACCCTGTGGGTAAAACAGTGGATAAGTGAATGGCTCAATACGTTTATCAATATTTTTTAGAATAACAATTTCCTTGTTTCGCCGATGTACAATCATTTCATTTTCTGGGAAACTGTGATCTGCATTAAGTGTGAAGACAGCGCAAACTTCATTAATGGATGGTGTATTAAATCTTCTGTAATCACTTTCCTGAGGAATTCTGAACAAAAGTTGAACTTCAGGTGCAGATAATCCTTGTGCAGTAGCTTGCTGTTCAACTTCATACTGAACTTCTCGCATCATCATATAACCCTGTGCATAACCATTCTGTGCCCTTATTACGTGCTCTAATAATTCCATGAGTTCACTACTTATTCCATAATTCAGAGGATGATGTAATCATTCGTCAACAGCATTATCAGGATCCAAAAAATACATCTGACCGTATTGAGGTTTTACAAATTCTCCATGTATGTCTTGAGTCGGTTGAGCAGCCAGGTTCATTTTGTGGTATACTTGTCCACATGCAATAAAACTGTATATGCCATGACTGTTGATGGTTCTGTCTTCTGACACATTGAAAGAAGAAAAAGCAAAACAGGAATTCAAGTTTCTGATTCTTTTATGAAATTCTTCAGCAAGTGGATGGCAGTGCAAAAACAGTCTTGCTAACTCGTTCGCAAAATATGGTGCTGGCAGTAATAATCGTCCATGAAGACAACAATCACCAAAAGAGTCTCTATGAAGACGATTGCAAACACGTACCTCTGGAAAATGTGATGCTTTACAATGAACGCATTTCACATTGAATTCTCCTAAAGTACTATAGTTCACATCTCTACAAACTGCTATTTTGTATGTTGGGCACCGATTTCGCAATGCCACTTCATATCTTGCTTGTCGACGTCTTTTCTCTTCTAGGCGTTGTCGTCTCTCTAGTGTACTCTCTGATGCCCTACGCTGAGAAGCTCGCTGTCTTAGATCTTCAAGTCGCTGGATTCTGTTTTCCGTGCTCTCCCTTGCTCAATGCTGAAAAGCTTGCCTAGATATACTCTCAGAACGTTCCTTTCTGTACATCTGTCCTATTTCCCTTATATTTTGGCGACATTTTAATTTTGATGCACTGATAGGCCTAGCTTGATATAAGGAAGTACGATTAATTAGTTGGTCTGCATTTGAAGTACTTTGTTCTTCTGGATTAACTGGTATCACATCATTTGATCGTTTCATCTTAAGAATATTTATTTAAACTTTTTGATTTATAAAAACTCGTATTTAAATTTTAAATGAAAGTTGTTTTTGATTTTCTTGCATATAACTTGATGCCACATATCAGTGTTTCAGAGTTTTTAAAATGAACGTGTTTAAATATCATCCTTTGAAATAAAATGTTTATGTTGTAGTTTGATTTTAAAGACTTACTAATAACTCCCTGTTTAAAAGAATCAGAAGGTTTTTTAATTTATACTAACTCAATCACAAAACAAAAAGATTTTTTTATCAAAAAGAACAGCACTTTCGTTTTCACATTTTTTAACCTCAGACTCCTCTCAGTTCAGTTCGTATTTATTCTCAGTAAAGTTGAAAATGTTTTTTCAGTTCAGTTCGTATTTATTCTCAGTAAAGTTGAAAATGTTTTTTTAGTTCAGTTTTTTTAATTATTATTATTTCGTCGAAAAAAAAAATTGGCAACAATTAAATTATAGATAAAACATAGAATAATAATAAAGGAAGAAGGAGCGTACGTGTTTATTATTATTCTATGGGATAAAATTTTAAAATTTAAATGGCTTATTTATCATAAATTAGAAGGTTCTTATTTTCACATTTTAATTAATTAAGAAAAAAACTAATCATCCGATTGATAAGCTGTTTAATGCATCGGATTTACAAAAATTTTCACTTTCACTTGGTATCTTATTTGTAACGATGCGACTGATATTTCTAATTTATTTTCTAATATTTCTGATTTATTTTCCTCATTTTAAATAAATGTACGTTTATTATTATTATTATTATTTTGTCGAAAAAAAAAAATTGGCAACAATTAAATCATGGATAAAATGCTAAAATTTAAATGTCTTATTTATAAGAAATTAGAAGGTTACTATTTTCACATTTTAATTAATTAAGAAAAAACTAATCATCCGATTGATAAGCTGTTTAATGCATCGGATTTACAAAAATTTTCACTTTCATTTGGTATCTTATTTGTAACGATGCGACTGATTTTTCTAATTTATTTTCTAATATTTCTGATTTATTTTCCTCATTTTAAATAAATGTACGGTTTTTTTTTTTTTTTTTTAATTATTATATTTATTATTATTATTTTGTCGAAAAAAAAAATTGGCAACAATTAAATCATGGATAAAATGCTAAAATTTAAATGTCTTATCAGAAATTAGAAGGATACTATTTTCACATTTTAATTAATTAAGAAAAAACTAATCATCCGATTGATAAGCTGTTTAATGCATCGGATTTACAAAAATTTTCACTTTCATTTGGTATCTTATTTGTAACGATGCGACTGATATTTCTAATGGACCATATTCCCGCTTTGGGTTCGAGGCTACAAGAATATCAGCTGGGTAGGGAAACAATCCTCAACTCTACCATAACAAAGCATTGTGGCTTGCAAATTTTTATCTTGCAATATTATTTCTAAGAGTTACAGATTATATGAAATTGAAGTAAGAGTGATATAGTGATATCTTTGTTTTGTTTTTAATCCAGTTTTAGTAATATACTTTAATAATAATCAACATATGTAATATTAAAAGTTGCCGTGTGAACTGTGGCGATGTTAACATATTTAAATGGACGTTCCATTTAGTAAATTCCTTTATTAAAGTGATTGAAATTCTAATTATTTAAGCTTTGATGTCTATATATATGTGTGTGTGTGTAAAATGTTCTTATTAATCTTTTATTCATTATATATATATGTATATGTGTGTGTGTATACATAAAATGTTCTGCAATTTTACGATATGGAATAGTCTTAACTTTATCATTCGATTCAGTTGTTTACATTTCTCTTTTGTTCTTGTTTGAACAGATATCTGATTATTAAGTTTCACTGGAGAAATATTTAGGAAAATGTTATGCGTAACAATAAAATGGCATCTTGAATCTAATTTGTTTACAAAATATCGGCCACGTGTTCGGCAATTTTACCTACGTTGACGTCACAGGAATATTGTCCATTTATTTTCTAATATTTCTGATTTATTTTCCTCATTTTAAATAAATGTACGGTTTTTTTTTTTAATTATTATTATTATTATTATTTTGTCGAAAAAAAAATTGGCAACAATTAAATCATGGATAAAATGCTAAAATTTAAATGTCTTATCAGAAATTAGAAGGTTACTATTTTCACATTTTAATTAATTAAGAAAAAACTAATCATCCAATTGATAAGCTGTTTAATGCATCGGATTTACAAAAATTTTCACTTTCATTTGGTATCTTATTTGTAACGATGCGACTGATATTTCTAATTTGTTTTCTAATATTTCTGATTTATTTTCCTCATTTTAAATAAATGTACGTTTTTTTTTTTTTTTTAATTATTATTATTTTGTCGAAAAAAAAATGGCAACAATTAAATTATGGATAAAATGTTAAAATTTAAATGGCTTTTTTATTAGAAATTAGAAGGTTATTATTTTTATATTTTAATTAATTAAGAAAAAACTAATCAAAAATTCGAAAATCTGACTTCGATGTGCACAATGACCCTTCGGGGGGCACCTTTGTGTTAAATCTCGTGACTGTCCGAGCTACTGTTTTCGAGATCAGTGAAATATACACATATTGCTCACTTAATACTACAAGATTAATAAAATCAGACTTTTGTCTGTAAAATCGTTAGAATCGAAAAATTTTGCGATATCTTCACGTTTTACACACCATGAAAGCCGAAAATGATTCCAGAAAATTTTAACTGTGTGTGTGTGTGATCGTGTCTGTATGTCGCTTTTTTTTGTCCGTGCATCACTTGAGAACGGCTGGACGGAATTCAATGGCACTTGACAGAAACTTAGATCTTTACCTAACTTAAAGTTATATCTTTCAATTTTTCAGAAATTCTCCCACGTTCCCCCGTGGGGGGCAAAAGACAAAAACACGTTTGTCCGGGTATCACTCGAGAACGGCTGGACAGACTTCAACGGCGCTGCGCAGGAATTTAGGTCTCTACTACACAACTTAAAATTATATCTATCAACTTTTCAGAAATTCCCCCACGTCCCTCCCTGGGGGGCAAAATACAAAAACACGTTTGTCCGGGTATTACTTGAAAACGGCTGGACGGAATTCAACGGTGCTTCGCAAGAATTTAGGTCATTATCCAACTTAAAATTGTATCTATCAACTTTTCCGAAATTACTCCCCTTTACTCCTTGGGGGAGGCAAAAGACAAAAACACGTTTGTAAGCACAACTCTGTTCCCAATTACTTCACAGTAAAGAAACTGCACATGGGTATACTAGACATGAGTACAAACAATACATTATCTGCATTTAGGAATTTTCGATTTTAAAGGGAAGGGAGGGAGGAAATATTGAAAATTCCTGATTTTTAAGTAGACCTCTACCAAAAATGTAACAAATATATTGAAAAAAGGCTATGCCTTAGGAATTTTCCAAAAACACATTTTTTTTTTTTTTTTTTTTTTTTTTTGGGGGGGGGGGGCAAACTCTAGACACACCTTTTAGCGCTAAATTTTACCTGAGAAATCTATGGAATCTGCGGTCACGAAATTTAGTGCGTAAATTGTGTATATGTATCCGATCCTTATAACGGGATTTTATGAAATCCACAAACCCCTTACCAACTTGGTGTCGAGAGGGCAATGAACGCGTGTAAAAACACGTTTTCCCGTTTGAATTCGCGTTAAATTATCTTAGATTGGCGAACTTTGGTGTGTGGATGTTGATTAGGTTTACGCATTATGTACTTTATCGAGATTTCGCAAAACTTCGAACTTAGCCACTGGGGAAGGGAGAGTAAGAATCGGGTAAGTTGCTGTCGTAGGTAGTGGGAACACGGACTCTTAACGTTGCGAGCGAGAACAATCTCTGCCGAGCACAGCGGGAACTTCAACTCAGGTTAATTTATAATGATATAGGAGTTTGGCAACTCATTTCAGTATTGTGTCCAGCGAAGCGGGCAAAGCCTGCTATTAGCTAATAAAATTGACCTTCTTTGGATATTTAAGTGTTATACTACTTCTTTAGAACGGAAATCGTCTGCATTCATCAAGGAAGATAATTTTAATAAATTATTTTTACTGAATGAATTTGTATAATGAGTTGGCAACACTGATGTATTGATGCAAACGAAGAAAATATATTGCACGTGAGAACATATTTATTATGAAAATAATTTCAATAAATGTATTTAATATGAAGTTCATTAACTTTGTTAACAGTGCTTTTAATTCAGTTTTGTTGCCTAAAATTAACAAAGAAAAAGAAGTTAAGGAAATGTGTCGTTTGTTTTATTTATTGAGGAAAATGGAACTGGGCATAGTGGAAGTAATTAGCAAATTTGTTTATTACGAAAGAGAAAATAAAATAATTATGATTAACGTACTGTACTTGCATGAATTTGTATAGTTTATTTTGTTCCCATCAACACAGGAAAAACAAATTTTTGGAAATTATTCAAGCAAAGTAATGGATTTTGGCTAAAGAGTGTTCATTAACAGATCCTGAAATAATAATTTTTTTTATCCAATATTGCGGAATTAAATAAAGACGATGTAACATATTAATTGATCTTTGCCTAGACAAATTGGTTTTAGACAAAAATTCTAAATCTAGCATGTACGTTGTTTTTTAAGATAAATTTACGTAGAAAAATGATTTCCTTATTATTTCATGTCTAGCTTCTCATTATTTGTTTTAGATGTAAAAGAAATTAATAAATCCAATATTACGGAACTAAATCAAAACAGTATATCTTAATATTTTCCTACACCATTCACATTTCCCGAAAAAATAAAAAATCTCCTATGCATTTTTTTTACCAGTGATAAATTTACATAGAAATAATTATAAGATAAAAAACTTTTTATATACCATGTTTTTAAATTTTCTGTTGAATCATAGCTATAGAACTACATTAGCACTTTATCAATGCGTATAAAATTTTTAAGGTGATCATGACATCAATTTTTGTAAGAGGCATAATTTAACTTTTTACAATTTTTTAACGTTCACGTTTAATTAAACGCATTTATTTTTATGTCGAAAGAAAATGAATCGTATTTTTTTTTCAACAATTATATTATAGCTAATATTTTAATGGCTATTTTATTACCATGTTTTTATTAACTTCAGTTCTTGTTTCTCCGTTACAAATCATGCAATCGGTTTTTAACTAACTTCTCTGCTTCTTAGACATTTGAAACTTTCAGAATAGATCAGAACCCGTTAACAACACAATACTTCGAAGCCCAATTTTCGAATTTTCGAGTAATTTTCATTTAATTTATTAAAATATGAAAATGATAACCTCCTAATAGCTTTAAAAATAGCCATTAAAATATTATCTATAATTTAATTGCTGCCAAAAAAAAAGTTGACGAGTTCATTTTCTTTCGACATAAAAATAAATACATTTAATTAAACGTGAACGTTAAAAAATTGTAAAAAGTTAAATTATGCATCTCACAAAAATTGACGTCATTATCATTTTAAAAATTTTATACGCATTGCTAATGTAGTTAATTCTATAGCTATATGATTCAACAGAAAATTTAAAAACATGATATATAAAAAGTTTTTTATTTTTTAATTACTTAAAGCTATAAGGAGGTTATTATTTTCTTATTTTAATTAATTAAAAGAAAACTTATCAAAAATTAGAAAATCTTACTTCGAAGTATTGTGTTGTCATCGGGTTCTGAGCTATTCTGAAAATTTTAAATATCTTGGTAGTAGGAAAGTTAGTCAAAAATCGATTTCAAAATTTGTATCGGACAAACAAACAAACAAGAATCGAAATTAATAAAAACATTGTAAAATGATTTTTTTATTATTTCATTTTTTTCATATATATATATATATATATATATATATATATATATATATATATATATATTATTTAAAAGAAATTATTAAATCCAATATTGCGAAACTAAATCAAAACAAGATAATTTATTAATTAAACTTTCCTTACACCAATTAATTTTCAACAAAAACTATAAAATCTACCATGTACATAGTTTTTCAAGCGATAAATTTACACAGAAAAATTATTTTCTTATTGCGAAATTTTCGTATTGCACATCTTTCAGATTTTATTATTTATTTTTTTTTTTTTCAGATAAAAGAGAATCTATTAAATTTAGTATTCCGGAACTAAATCAAAACAATCTAAATAATTAATAATTTTTTCCTGTATTAATTAGTTTTCAACAAAAATTAAATTTTATTCACTATAAATTCACTTGTTAAGAATAAAAAAAAAAGTATTGTGACCATTATTAAATTTTCTTCTCTATATTTTAATATACAAATTCACACACTGCAAATTATTTATAAAAATTATTCTTTATTTACCAGAAGAGAGGGGATGTTTGGGAGCATCCGTAGACAGACTTCCTAAGCACATCGGGATTCGTACCGCATCCAATAGCACAGTACATTTAGGTTCTTACCAGACCGCCCGTCAAACCCTGACAAAAAGCATAAGGATATGTTGGATTTACAAATAAACCAGAATCCGAGCAAGATACACATTATTATTATTATTATTATTATTATTATTATCAAAAAATATATTTTTCATGATGCATCATTTTCATCTCAGAGAAGTATAACACTAAATGTCAAAAAAGAATAAATTTTATGCCCTACAGACGACATCTGAGAAAAATGCATTTAAAAAAATAAATTATCACAGAATTATTATTCAATCAATTTTTTTACAGGTATCAATGAGTTTTTTAGAAAAATAATCTTATTTAAAAATTTAACACTCAAGGAGGAAGAGATACTCCTACATATACATTTTTTCTCTTAATTGATTATTAATATAATAAACAATTGTTTTTAACTTCACAGTGATTCGTTAAAACCAATTTTCTTTGTGCATATTTAGACGAAATTTTGTCTAAACTGTCACATTAAAAGTTATGAAAAAAATAAAAATAAAAAAATGGGATGCCCCTTAGGTGATTTCCACTAAGCGTTCTTAGACATTGATTTATGTCATGGCGCAACTATATATAACTTTATATGATATTATGTGCATTAGTATGTGATGTAGAGCTGTCACAAAAGTTTTGCCTCACACACACATAGATAGACATTTTTCTGAAAATGGTCATATCGTGTTCGGGATCCTTCAACACATCTGAATCCACCGTAAGCCGGAATCAAAAATTTTTACGAAATTAAACCTTTGTTCTATTGAATATACAAGGAAGTAAAAACAGTATATTACTTTTTCTTACCCATTAGGTAGATAAGGTATTGTTTTTAGGTTAAATTTTCAGAATTGAGTTTTTGTTATATTTACACGTTTTGAGGTCCCCTGAAACCAAAAATCATATTTTTAGCGGTTGGAATGTGTGTGTGTCTGTCTGTCTCTTATCAGCATATCTCAAAAACAAAATATAGCAGAAAGTCCAAACTTGGTATTCTAAATGTGCATGATATAAGGATGCCACACTAAATTTTTAGTTGAGATCAAACAACTAGTTCGTGTACAGGGACAACCAAGAGAATTCATATACATTCATATACACGCTTTTTAAACTAATGTTCTATTAAAGTTCCGTCAGTAGATAAAGGGTTAAATTGGTAGAAAATGTGTCAAACTTTTAGTTGCATAGAAACTAACAAGGGTAAAAGTTTTACAGAAAAATTATATTATTAGATATATACGTATAGATTGTATAGATTCTGATCAGGGTTTAACCTAACAAAAAATGTTCTTTAGCATTTTAGCTAAAATGACCAATCAGTATTTTAGCTTTTCCATAAATCTTTTAGCTATTTTTTATGCGGAAAGCCGATTGGGGGGATATAAAATATATTTAAATACTTTAAGAAAAAAAGCTTGAATCTGAAATTCTGATTTTCTACTTTTATTTTCACACACACATACTTTACACACACTATATAAAATCAGCTTCCTCTAATCCAAAGAGAGAATGCCTTATAGAGATATGATCGTTCTGCATGGAGGTTGTGGATTAAACGAGGTAGTTGCATTACAAATGTTAGAACTAAATAGGATTATGATACAATTCTCCTTGGCTTTGAAGAACACCAATTTTTGAACGCTTTTTGAAAACTAAAGTCTTTTCTTGGAGGTCCTTCAATATTTATCATAAGTAATTTGCTTAAATTCTCTGTTGTCAAACGATTTCTTATGGCTGATTTTATTAAATTCATCTGGGAGAAAGCTCTTTCACAGTCTGCAGTATGTACAGGTAAGCTCGCAGAATATTCCACTACAGAGCATAATAGTGGATATTCATCATGCATTTCATTTTCATCTAGAAATTGTAATAATTGCAAAAAAGTATAGTCTTTACATCTGACACTTATTACTTCTTTGAAAATATTCCATTCAGACAACATCTGATTTTCAACAAATGTATTTTGGTGTACAGGACTAGTTTGGAAAATTTTGCAAATTTCCTATATTTTGTCTATTCCTTAGTCTAGATTTCTAACATTTTCACAAATATTTTTTGGAAGTAGCACATTAAATGGTATAGTTTGTTTGATATCTCCTAACCGTCCCTTAATTCCTTCAATAAGGCATTTCAGAAATTTCTGTTTATTTTAAGAAGTTTACGTTTTCCATTTTTAAATAATCAGTATTTAATTTATTATAAATCAGATCAATGTTCATACTCATAAAGACGATTCTTAAAAAATGCATTATTGCTTTGACGTACGTATGATTTGCATGCAAAAACTAAGCAGTTTTATTTTTTAGACTGTGCAATATACATATTTTTTATTTATTTAGACTAGAAAAATGCTTTTATAGTTGATATGTCCTATTTGTTAGAAATCCGCACGATTAATTATCCGTTTATTCAGTGGCGGATTTAAGGGGGGGGAAGAGCTAGAGGGCTGAAGCCCCCCCCCCCCCAAAAAAAAAGCACTAACATTTCCAATTGGATGTTACAATTGTAAATTTTTCATTGATCTGGAATAACATCTTGAAAACACTTAGCCCCCCCCCCCCCCCAAAGTTAAGTTTTGGATCTGCCACTGCGTTTTTTATTATTATTACTCCATTCTGTTAATATTGAAAACGCATGTTTAAAAATTATTAAAAGTATACTCTACTCTGATTAAATCATATTTAAATGATTTTGTTTGGATCCCCCCCCCCCACCTTTTTTGTTTTAACTTTTATATCAATTTTTAAAAATTTTTCAGAGGGACATTATTTGATTATCCGTGTTTTCCGATCTTCCGTGTAAACCGGAACATTAATTAGCACAGATAATCGGGAGTTTTTCCGTATATAACTATTGAAAAATAGAAATAAAAAGAATTCTTTTAAAAAAAAACATCTCAACTGGTAAAGCTAACGGATTATGTTTAATAATTATTTGAAACAAAGTTACATAAAATTAACGTGCTTTTCTTATCTCTATTAATAGGAATTTTACTTTATTCAAATAGGAATTGGATTAAAATAAAACTTACCATCGGTCACCGTGAAGAAATTTTTTTGCCTGTTTCCTTACAATTTGTGCAGGACACATAGGGCACATTGTCCTTGTACTGAACATTTAGCCATTTGTACTGTCCCTGCCATTTTCTAATTAATTCTTTGAATACTAAATTAGCTTTCTTCTTTTTTATTTGGTTATCATTCGCACTTTCGTTTTCTGTTTCTTTCCGTTTCAGTGATACTGATGGTTTTAACCAAGCATCCATTTTTGTGATTGATTAAAAAACATCTATTTCGAATTTTAACAAAAGCAAAACAGGCTGCTTTATCCCATGAGCAAAATGAAGAAATTATTTAAAATAGGGGTAGGGGGTAAGTGGTAAGAGGTAGGCGAAGATGGTTGCGCAATACAAGCACCCAGAGAGCTTCTATTCTGACTTACGAGCGTAAAAAGCAAAGGGTCACGCGAGATTGTTCGTAGCCAGAAGATTGATCTTTTTTCTTAGTACACGCAGACGATAGTTGTTTGCCCCGGTAAAACGAAATTAAATCAAAATATTCTTAAATAAATAAAACAATTCCAGATTTTTTTGTGGTTTAGTTATTTTTTTGCCAGCGAATATTTTAATAAAATTAGAGATTTTCATATAGAAATAGTTTGTGAAATCATCTTGTTTTCGCTTTTTAGCGAAATGGTGTCGAGCATATTTTCGCAAAATACGATGTCCTTTCGCAAAATGCGAACGGCAGTTTAAACCCTGATTCTGATTAAGATATTATTTTATGCATATTATTGATTTTTTATCACATAAAAAAATGAATTTTTACTTTCTCTTTCCCATAAGGTTATATCTTTTTTTTGGTCAAATTTTCGATAGTCGGTTTTTGTTATATTTACACGTTTTGATGTCCACGGAATCCGGAAATCATGCTTTTAGCGGTTGATCTGTGTGTGTGTGTCTGTTTGTGTGTCTGTCTGGTATCAGCATATCTCAAGAACAAATTATAGCAGAAAGTCCAAACATGATATTCTAAATGTGTATCATTTAGGGATGCCACACTGAGCTTTTCGTTGAAATCAAGCAAATGGTTCGTGTATAGGGACACTCGAGAGAATTCTTATACATTACGTCTATGGGGGAAGTTACAGGTAAGTAGAGTTTAACGTCTATAGACTGCACTAAACGAAATGAAAAGAGTATATATCTTTTATATACGTAAAAACATGTTTCATGTAGAATATGGTATAAAAATCATTCACTGTTCATTTACAGGACTACACAAAAGAACTAGATTATAGTGCGACAAACCTTGAAAATTGATGGAAGTGTAGTTCAGGTTGTGCCGTGTGTTATTAATATAGGATTATATTATGTGTACATAACTTTCAGAAGATATATAGGGCTGGCAACATTTAAGCCATAAGATTCTTTTTTATTGCTAGTGGAAGTGTTTTACTATAATGTTTTACCTCGTCCAAGAAAGCTGCTCAGGAATTGAAATTAATTCCTCACAGCCATATGGTAAATAATGCATTTTTTGAAGCTAAATATTCATCGCTTGGTTTTTTGTATATTTACATGTTTTGAGGCTTCTATAATAATGAAGTCAATTTTTAACGTTTGATCTTAGTCCGTGTCTGTTAAAGTAAATTAAAAATTAATAATTTTATTCTATCCAAATGTTGTATTTTGAAGTTAATATATTTGTTACTAGAAAATTTTGATCAAGATTAATAAGTTTCATGGAATGTTGGTGTAAAAGTTATCTGAATAATTTTAAATGAACTTTTGAATTTAATAACAGATCTGAATGTAAATGTAGGAACAATAATCAAACAGGGGAATGAGGGGGGGGGGGCGATAGCCCCTCACACAGAATTACTTGTCAAATAAAGCTGTTCTGAAGCCTAATTTGAATTGTTTTAACATAGGTTTGCATAACCGTACTCGTTATCTTACCCCTTAATATCCAATCTGTATTTATACTATTAAATTTCAGAGTAAAATAAAGTCTGTGAGGGACACACCAGATTAATTTTGTTTTAAATTAAAAAAGAAAAAAAAAATGATGACTTTGTTTTAAGTTGTGACAAATCTATGGTTCAAAAACTCGTTTTCGAAGGTACACTGAGAAAAAAATATATACCGCCTTCATCTAAAAGGAATAAGTGGTCATTTTCTAAATCCCTTAACTAGAAATCTAGATTTCCGAGCTATGCGCATAAGGCACGCTAATAAACTGAGTAGACGAAAGGGTCGAGAATTTCTAATCTACACATTTTTAGATGGTGAAACAATATTCTGAATATTTTGAATCTTTTGTATTGCGAGAAATTCTCGTTTGATTTTCTAGAATTGGGTAATAAACCAAGATTATAGTTGCTGAAACCCGCCTCTTGTATTCGCATTTATTTGCAGAGATTTTTAAACAACTTTGACCTCGAGGATATAGGCAAACGCTCTAGAATTCTAATAGGGGTTTCTAGAACTCTCTTTCAAAGGGGACTAGAATTTATAAGGATGACATGGAACTGTTTTTTCTAGAGCCACAATTTAGATTCTATTTGTCAGTTACAGAATTTTTTCTCGGGGTATTTACGATTTCTTTCGAAACACACTAACCTCAAAATTTACAGCCCTATGTGAGGTACTTCCCCATACTCAACGAAAGTGATATTTCGACATATACAAACATTTTAACCTAGTTGGCTTTGATATAAATACAATTTTTAAATTTCACAATGATTGTTTCAAATAATATTTATTGTGTACATTTACACGGAATTTTGTTCTATGTCGCATGTCGCCATATTAAACTTATGAGATGACAGTGTTAAATATTAAGCGATATGAACCAAAATTTCATAAACGCCAATCTATTTCAACTAAAATAAAATTTTATAAAATTTCGGGAATTCGTTTTTATTCTAGATCTATCTTTATTTTTTTTTTGCCACATGCGGAGCGACAGATTAACGGATATTATTCCAAAAAATGATTAAAACGCATTCAAGATCTCTTAAAACTTACGAAACCGTCGAAAAATTTTACAAATGCATTACTTTCTTATGAATATAGAATTAAGTAAAAATGCTAATTTCTGGATTTCAAAGATTAAAAAAAAATAAAAAAAAAAATGTCAGCATTGTGGTGGTAAGATGCATTAATATCAGAAAAAAGATACATATCTAAATTAAAGAGATTTTGAATGCATATTTCGTTTAATATTGCAAATACGAGTAGGACAACAACAGCTGCACAATAAATATTAAATTTATATTATCTTGAATGGCAAATATAAGTTTGATTCCTTTTATTATATTTTTAATAAATCCGATTTTAAACAAAATGCTTAATAATGAAAAAATTTACATTAAATTAAAGTACGAATTTCTTGTCATGATTGATAGAATTTTCTTTTGGAATACACATTTTGGTTAAGAATTATAGATTCATTTTTTTATTACAACACAAAGATTTTTATGCTAATTATAATTTTTATGTTCCTTTTTAATAAATACTTAAAAAAATACATTCATTGCTTGAAAAGCATCCATAAAATATAATTAAACCGATAACTAATTCCGTCAATTCCTTCAAACTGATAAAGCTAACTACCCAATAAATGTTGCACTGCAGTATTCATTGATTATCAATAATGATTATAAACGTAACTTGATGCTCTATTAAGAGTGAAGCCTTTATTTGTGTTATTAAGTCTTTTAAATGTTATCATTTTAACTATATGGATATTGAATGAATAAAGATCTAAGTTAATAATAGAAAATAACTCTCAAATTTACTTAATCACATATGATGATAATAATATGAATAATAATTAAAAAGTATATTACCGTATTTTACTGCATATAATCCGCAGGTCAAATATATCAGTTTTACTCCAGAATTTTTAATTAAAAAATGGTGCTACAGTTTCAGAGATGCCAAGTATTACAATTTGTCCATAATTATTACGGATTTACGGCAATAATTACTGCTCTACAGACAACATAGAAAAAATTACGGATTATACGCTTTCAAAAAAGTCGCGGATATCGTTGGTTAAAAAAAATAAATATATAAACCCCACTAACGATCAACGATCAAACGCACAACGGAAGCATTCCGATTCTTAATCTTCCTCCATCCACAATATAAATGTCAAAATTCATTTTAAACTAACTTTATAAGATTCTAGAAACTATAAAGAAATAGAATTATACAATATTTCTTGCTGATGGAATTATTTTTTAGACTCCCCCCTTTTCCTCTTTTCTTATCTCCAACTAGTCATCTTCGATTAAAAGCTCTGCAGAAGCCTTTAGTTTCCCAGTTTTTCTCCATCAGCAACATAAATGTCAATATTGATTTTAAACTTGCTTTATTAGATTCTAGAACCTATAAAGAAGTAAAATTGTTTCATTTGTCATTTATCTGATTATTTATATTTTGACTGCCCCTCCCGCTTTCTAGCTAGTGATCAAGGATTGCTTCAAGAACCAAAAAATGATAGAAGTGCTCAATATTTCTCATATATGTAATTATTTGTCGGATTTATTACTGAGCTTGATGAATCTATTTGATTTCCTTAATAAATTTAAAATATGTATTATACCATTAAACAAAAGATATGTTAGATTTTATGCAAGGTACTACTACTAAAGAAAAAAAAAAAAAGAAAAATAAATATGGCAGGTTTAAAAACCTCCAAAGCAGGTTAAAAAAAAAAAAAAAAAATCTTTCATTTTGTAAGAACATAAAGAAATATATATTTATTTACTATTGTTTTAGAAATTTTTTAATTAATATATTACATTTGTTTACAAAAACAGTGCAATTCATTATTATATGTGGGCTTGTGTATAAAAATTATTCCAAGACGCGGTTCACGTCTCCACGTTTCATAAGTGTATAACTCTGATTACTGATAGCTCTTATTGAAACCTGGCATCTCTTATCATTTGTACCAAACAATATCTTGTAATATTCCCAACTAAAAAACCCTTGCGAAATTTTCGTATTTTATTTCTTTTCTTATTTACATTTAAAATTTGAAACTCATATATATTATACCAATTTCCCTACCTAATTCAAATATTAATTTTCCAGAAGACAAATTACTTTTAAAACCACATTAATATTGTGCAATAGTGAAAGCAAACTAATTCAAAGCAAGGTTTCAAAATAAAATTCATGGTTGACGACCCAGTTTTCATATCTCCGCAGGCAGTGTAATTTAGTGACCCCCATGACGCCTTTTAAATTTTTGTCGCCCTGTTGGTGATGACTTTTCATTTATTTATTTTGGCACAATTTTTTTAAAAATAAAAACTAATTCTTATTACTTTCTTCTATATGTAATATAGAGAAAGTATTGGATTCGTAAAAATTTTCGACCTCGGGTTTTTGATGGATTTACACTTTTTGAGAGCTGTAGAACACGATTTGACCCTTTTTAGAAAATGTCTGTCTGTCTGTCTGTCTGTCTGTCAGTCTGTGTGTGTGTGTGTGACAAAATTTTGTGGCAACTGTATCTCAGGAACTACTGCACTGAATTTCATACAAATTAGTATGTAGTTGCACCTTGACATAAATTAGTGCCTATCAACTTTTGGTAAAAATTGTCTTACAGGTTGCGTTGCCATCCCGCTTTTTCTAAATTTTTAACATGGTGATATAGGACAAAATTTTGTATAAATGTGCATAAAGAGAATTATTTTTTAGTAATCATTATGAAATTTACAAGAATTATTTATAATAGAGGTAGTCAACTGGGGAAAAAAATTTGTATGCGTAGGAGCCTCGTGAACCCCCCTGGGGGGGAAGTCCCCCCTCGAGGGGAGTAAATTTTCAAGATGGGTATCTTTCGAAAGGTCTCGTCAATACCTTTAAAACGAATGGTTGAACTATAAATCTCTGATAATTTAAAACAAAGTTATCGATTTTTTTTACTTTTAACAAAAAGTAACTTAGAAAAAAAATCGTATTTTTTTTTTTTTTTTTTTTTTAACGAAATTTAACCAGACTTGGTATTTAGTTGGCCCCTGACATAAACTGGGGCTGATTAGATTTGGGGATCAATCACTCAACAGGTGGTGCTGTGATCGTATTTTTTCTAAATTTTTTACATGGCAGTATAGGACAAATAAATGTACATAATGGGAGTTATTCTTAACCTGTGATTGTGAAATTAATATGAATTATTGATAATAGTAGTAGTTAATTAGGAAAAATATCTCGGTCATCGCTTCCACCCCAGGGGAAAGTACCCCCGGGGGGGGTAAATTTTCAAGATGGGTATCTTTCGAAAGGTCTCGTCAATATTTTTAAAACGAATGGTTGAACTATAAATATGTGATAATTTAAAACAATTTTATCGATTTTTTTTTAAACGAAAAAAAACTTTGAAAAAAAAAATCGTATTTATTTATTTATTTTTTTTTTTTTTTTTTTTAATATTGTTACTGCGTGAATTTGTATAGGAAAATATAGAAGAAAGTCTTGTGGTGGCCACAGCATACTAGTTTTTATTATACTTTTCGTGATTTTCGTAAATTTATGATAATAATTCATATTTTTCAAAGTATTGCATATATATTTTAAAAATATTACTATGTTTAAATTGACGCTTGGAAAGATTCTGAAGAATCAACAGTTAAAAACACATTTTTCCACAAAATAATCTCATCAGACAAATGTCGTCATTTTTTAAAAAAATTAGGTCCTTGAGCTGCTTCCTCGTGCTTAAATATTGTCAAGGAATATTTTATCCTCGCGTACATCATTATCGTATCGTTTTGACAAAATATAATCGTATCTGGTCCACGTTAGAGAAATAGTACATAGATTTTCTTTTTCATTAAGTGCAGAGATCGAAGTCCCTCACACTTTTTCGAGACACTTTCAAGTATGAAAAATATCTCTCTTTTTTGCTATTACGATTTTTATACAATAATCTCTATCTTATTTAATCGTGATACATTTCTGTAAAAATACGGTAGAGATTTTTGCATAAATTAGTAGTAGCATAAAAGGAGGAAATTCCTCTATACTGAAAAATGTCCTGAAAAGAAAGGAGAGATATCAAACCCGTTTCAAAATTACAAAAAAAAAAAAAAAAAAATTGATCTAATTTTGTGGTTTCAGACCAAATGTTTACTAGAATTGAAATACCAGTCTTGTTACTGCAAAATAAAATGTATTGTTGGTAAATTAACAAAATATTTTGTTTAACTCTGAAGAAATTTTTGTATATTTGCCTGTAAAAAAATCATTTTTTGTAAGGAATACAATATACTTTTGTTAGAATTGCAACGAAAGTTATTTTGTTAATCGAAACAAATTTTTATCGAGACAAAATGAAACAGAGATTTTTGTTTTTTACACCAAATTTCTGGTAATTAAAAAAAAACTTTTCTCTTAGTGTATACATATGTCTGTTACGCTTAAAAACATCTATTAATATGTCGGTGTATGAATGACATATACATTGATTGTACTACGCTAATAGAGGGCGCTGTCTAGAATGAACTAAATAAAAGAAGATTTTGTGTGTGTGTGTGTGTTGTGGATGATGACAACGACAGAAGCGTATGACGCCATGAGGTTTCTTTTAATTTCTAACTAATGCCTTTTGTATAATGTGCGTTATTTTCGTTATATTAAATATGTGTGTGTCTTCAAAATGGTGTTTCATCATCTATTGGTTTTTAGATTTTAGTATATTCGACAGGTTCCTTACGTCGCTGTTAATCCTATCATTCCCAATTATTTTTTCATAATGAATTTTACAGAAAATTCATTCAATACAAATTATATATTAAATTATTTTCCATTATAAATGCAGACGATTTTTTATTTGACAGAATTATATCCATCACTAAATGCCGAAAGTAAGTCAACTTTTTACAATTATCAGAAGAAATAAGATTTTTTTGTTTCAAAAGATAAAAAAAAAAAAAAAAAATCGATAACTTTGTTTTAAATTATCACAGATCTATAGTTCAACCATTCTTTTTAAAGGTATTGACGTGATCTTTCGAAAGATACCCATATTGAAAATTTACTCCCCTCGGGGGGTACGATGCCCCACATGCACAGAATTTTTTTCCTAGTTAACTACTACTATTATCAATAATTCATATTAATATTACAATCACACGATTAAAATAACTCTTAATTATGTACATTTATACGAAATTTTGTCCTATACTGCCATGTTAAAAATTTAGATAAAGTGCGATCACAGCGTCACCTGTAAATCAAATGATCCCCAAATCTAATCAGCACCAGTTTATCTCAGGGTTCAACTATATACCAAGTTTGGTTAAATTTCGTAAATTGGTTCGTGAGATACAGCGTCCACAAAATTTGTGATACACACAGACATACAAACAGACATTTTCTAAAAACAGTCAAATCGTGTTCAGGAAATCCAAAAACGTGTATATCCAACGAAAACTGGAGTTCGAAAATTTTCACGAATCTAATACTTTCTCTATATATACACACAGAAAAAAGTAAAAGAAAAAAATAAATTCTGTGACTGACATCTAGAAACTAAATCGTGTTTCTAGTAAATGTAGTTCAATGTCATCCTTACAAATTCTAGTTACCTTTGTTAGCGAATTCTAAAAGGCCCAGTTAGAATTCTAAATCATTTTCCTATATTATCTTGGTCAAACGTATCAAAAGATCTCTGGAAATAAATGCGAACTCAAGAGGCGAGTTTTAGTAACAATAATCTTGGTTTAACAAGATCCAATTCTAGGCAAACAAACGAGAATTTTTGGCATTCCTAAGGATGCGCTGTATTCATTAAATTGTTTCGCTATCTAGAAAAGTGTAGACTAGAAATTCTCGATCATTTCATCTATTCAGGTTATTTATTTACCTTATACGCATAGCTCGTGAATCTATATTTCTAGTTTAGGCATTCAGAAAGTGACTACTTATTTGTATTAGATGGAGGCGATGTATTTTTTTTCTCAGTGCATAAAAGAATAAATCTTATACACAGTCATAAATGTATTTTAAATGTAAAAATGTATAAATAATTTTTGAAAATAAAAGTTAAATAAGAGTAGCAGCAGAGAACGAATAATTATAGCTAACAAAGCAACTAAGAGGTGTTTATTTGTACTTAATATAACCTGTGATGTCACTTTTCAATAGTAATTTTTCAATAAATAAAATACTAAAATTTTGAAAGAAACACATGTTACAATTAATTAAAATACAAATTATAAACTATATATATATATATATATATTTGAAACCGTGAATTTGCTTAAATTGCCTAAAAAAAACGGAAACTGATCTCGATATTAATATATGAATAGAGTAAAACGAACTTTCATTTATCAACAGGGTTAGTGAAATAATCTAAAATATACATTTTTTGATAGGAAAATGTATATAGATTATAATATTTTTCATTTTGAATCAGTAGGAGCTTTAGATGGTAAGAAACAAAGTCTTAAATATTATGACTGCAGTTATCATCACGGGTAATGAAAGGATTGAGAGAAATATGTAAATGACTCAATGTCTTCGTGAAAACACCCAATTAAAAATATGTATCCATTTCGTTTCGTGTCTGAGCATCATTAAGGTATAAAATTGTTATTCTAAAACATAAAAGCAAAATAAAGATAATGCTTTTATTGAAATGCATTGCATACATCCAAATATTTATAATTTTTCGTGCGTGCAAAAAATAAAGATGAATATTAAAACAACACGATTATTTTAAGGTGAAACAACGCAGTGCTGCATATTATTTAAAGATAATTAGGGAATTTCACATAACGTACTAAATGTCTTTTGCTAAATGTGGTAAATTTTACTTACGTTGAGTATTAAAAAAAAAAAGAAAGAAAAAAAGAAACATCGTTTCTTTATTGTGAATGCGAGGAATATTAAATGAAAATTGATTATATTATACGCAGTGATGAAAAGTATACTTACACAATAGAAAAGAATGTAAACTCCATTAATACAAATGAAATAAATTAAAAAAAATACTCGAACAAGTATCTCAACGAAATGTGATTCAAAAATAAAATAAAATAAACATGTTCTCAAAATATTTATTTTTAGAGATTTGTAAATCTGTATCGGTTAAAAGAAAAAAAAAGTGAACTTTTCGTTTTAATTTACGTAATTTGTATTTGAAGGTTTAACTTTATTCCCTTTTCGACCAGAAATAGATTAGTTTTCTGTCACTTTCTTTAGCCTTTTAATGTTAACTAATTTCGCACTCATACCAAACATGTAACAAATTTATGCAATAGTTTTTAATATATTTCCCTTGTTTTACTCGATTTTTAAACATTTGTACCTTTTCTATTCGTTAGAGGGAAGCACTGCTCTAAAATTTATCAAATCTTCCAGAGAAAGCTATATGAAGAAGTCATTTTAAATATTTTATGAGGCGCGAGTGCACTTTGCTGCTTTGGTGATGCACTGGTGTCCAGATTTAAATTTCCTTCTATATTCAATACCAGAAAGTACTGGATTCGTGAAAATTTTCGACTTTAGGTTTTCGATGGATTTACACGTTTTGTAAGGTCCAGAATACAATATGACAATTTTTAGAAAATGTCTGTCTGTGTGTGTGTGTGTGTGTGTGTGTGTGTGTGTGTGTGTGTATGACAACAATTTTGTTTCAACTGTATCTCAGGAATTACTGCTCAGAATTACACATAAATTTATATGTAGTTACACCTTGACTTAAATTAATGCCTATTAATTTTTAAGACGCTGCTATAGAACGATTTCCGAAATTTCAGGAAAGACTATATCTCAGGAACTACTGCACAGAATTGTATATATATCTATATGTAGATGTACCTTCACATAAATTAAATATTTGACAACATTTGGTGACAACAGCTCAATAGGTGGCTTTACTATAAAGTGATTTATGCAATTTTAGGAAAGCTATATCTCAGGAACTAATGCAGAGAATTGAATGTAAATTTATATATATATAACTATTCTGACATAAACTAGTATTAACTTGTCAACTTTTAGTGTTAATGTCTGGACAGATGGCGCTGTTATGGAGTGATTTTCGCAATGTAAGAGAAAGCTATATTTCAGGTTCTTTTGCGTAAAATCGAACAAAACTTGATATATATAACAGGGCCCGAAATTTCAACTTAGATTACACTCGCTGCAAAAAAAAGTTACTCGCCACAAAATATGATTAACTTAATCTATTTTTTACATATAAGATGACAAGAATTTTTCATTGGAAAAAGAGGAGAAATTACGCAATATCTTTTATTTTATAAGAAAGTAGAAAGCATTCAATTTTGAAAAAAAGGTCATTTTAGAGGACACAAAACTGAATGAAAATGATTATAAAAACCGATTTTAAAGCTACTTTACACAAGTGGTGGAAACATTTTTATCTCAAATGATGAATTTGGATCAATACACCTTGATTTAAATTAATAAATATACGGATACGAAAGGAAAAATCCCTAATTTTTATAGGTGTCACTGGACAATATAGATTTTTTTTTTTTTTTTTAATTATTAATTTTTGCTACAGACAAAAGCTTTTTCTTTTTTAGTGATACTTTCATACAGTTACATAAAAAAAGTTGATATATAGATAGATATCTCTTTTATTAATATCATAATCATAAAATAAAAAATAAAAATGGCAAATGTAAAAATAAAATTAATATTCGGCAGGTGAAATGATTTGTTTTAACGAACAGTCATTTTTTATCAACATTATATAAATGCTCTCAGAAGTATAACCTAAATTAGTAGTAGTTAATAAATTTTTAAAGTAGGTACATAACGGCAGTGGCGGATCCAGAACTTGACTTTTTTTTTGGGGGGGGGGGAGGGGGGGGGGCTAAGATTTTTCAAAGTGTTATTCTAGACCAGTAAAAATTTTACAATTGCAATATTCAATTGTGAATATCAGTGTTTTGGGGGGGCTTCAGCCCCCTAGCCCCCCCCCCCCTTAAATCCGCCACTGCATAACGAGGATTTTTTTCACATGTCAACATTTTGTTCATTGAAGAAAACAGTCGCTTTGTGGGAGTGTTTTTGCCAGGAGGACATAAAATGAATTCAACTAACTTTTGCATATTTTTATGAGGTGGTGGTAGTGTTACCATTAAGGCCAATTGTCAGTACTAGGCCTGAGTAGGGGAGTCCTCCGTGGAGTCTTTCTAAGAAATTTTAGCCCATATTTAAGCTAGTTTCGAGAAAACTACGGAAAACTTCTAACGGCTGAGCCAACGAGCGCGACCGGGTATCAAAACCAGCGTATCACATATACCAGCTTCGAGGACAGAACCACGTTGTCACTGGTGGGTCTCTTTTTAGGAGGAATATTATCACGCGTCAACCCACCGTGTATTAACTGGAGCACCACCTTCTTAATGATTTCATGACAATTTCAATAGTGATTCCGTGTTCTGGATCAAAGGGTCGTACAAATATAGGGGATACTTTTATTTCTTTGTGATTCGAAGAATCTGAATAGACATATTCATAATATGCTTTGGCAAGTTTATTAGAAAGTTGTTCTTTTGTGAACCTAACGCAGAAAAAGGTTAGTGTTCACCGTTTGATACAGCCAACAGCCAAATGAGCTTCCAAGTTTCGTGAAATTTTTTAAATTAAGGATAAATCCTTTTCATTTGAAAAAGAGGACAGAGGACGAAAAACATAAAAAGAGGACTTTTTAGTCTTGTAATGTTCTTTTCGTTTAAGAGTGCAGAGCGTTGAAAAAGAAGACTGTCCTCTTAAAAAGAGTATGTCTGGTTACCTTATACCTAAAATTAGCATGATTTTACGTGTTTAAATCGATAATTGTATTTTTCTTAGTAGCACCGTATACTGTAAGAATTCTATCTACATTTAGACCGAAATTTTACTCGCCACAGTAAAATTTCCACTCGCCAATGGCGAGCTGGCGAGCGGAAATTTCGCGCCCTGTATATAAAGGCCATTATGATCCACGGAAGTGCTCTCGGAAAGCAATCATCCTGCGCATGATGTTGCTATTAACCAACATTGCTCATAGGGTGTTTGGGCTTGATATAAAGACTGCGAGAACATTGTAATAAAGACTGTGAAATTTGTACATTACCTGAATGAACTTTGTAAATAGACTACCACTTGGCTCCGGTTCTCTTCACTTTCATGTAACTTTGTCGCCTTTTGTCTCGGGAGAGCTCTGCTCTGGCGACCTTTGTAATTTTTTTCTTTCTTTTTTTGTTATTTGCTATGCAATAAACAACGGGGGATGCTTAACCTTTAGAGACGGGTTCTTCTGAATCTCCACAATGGCTTTGGAGCCCCTCTCTGAAGGTTAAAAACGCTCAAAACCGCTGCATAGTGGTGAGCGGCCACCTTCCGTCTTAGAATCCTAGAATCTTAGAAAGGCCATTATGAGACACTGCTGATTCAGTTTGGGTACTTATCGGCCGATAGATGATGTTGGTATACTGCAAATTTCCCCGAGAACGGGAAAGATGTCATCTGCACGGCAAAAATTCACTTCCGTTGGACATTTCGTGTTCTATCTCTCTGAGATAAAAGTAGTCTGCATTCACAATGAAAAAAAAAATAATACATATTTTGTACTGCGAGAATTTGCATAGGAAAACATAAAAAGAAAGTTTTATGATAGCCACAATATATTTGTTTAACCTGATGAAGAGCCGTGCTATCATTTTGATTTGATACAATTATTTGGAATTTTGCAATTTAAAGTGCTTAATTATGAAGTTATTTATTTATTAAATTAATTATTATTCTTACCATACAGATCTTTCAAGTTAAAAATTTCTCAAAATTAAAAAAAAAAAAAGAAAAAGAAAAGAAAGAAAGAAAAAAAAAAAGAAAGAAAGAAAGAAAAGGAAAAACATTTTTCCCTTACATATTTATAATCAGCTATGTATCTAATAGCCATTTTGGTAACTAGTTTAGCAATTTTCAAAAGAAAATTCGATTCTAATGAAAAATTCGTTTATGGTGAAAGTTAAAAAAATTCGATTATAGTGAAAGTTAAAGAGCTAAAGCATAAAAATATCCTTTATCTTCCTTTGAATTTATTAAACACATTAAATGATTAAATTATCGAATGGTAATAGAATTTTTAAATCTGTCAAAAAGATTAAAACAAAAAGTTTACAAAAAAAGTTTTTCTGGATTTTTTTTAAATCTATTAAAAGGAATTCGTATTAATTTATAACTTTACAGAACTTTAATATTTAATTAAATCTATACTATTTTTTTACTTTCCGAACACTATAGTGAGGAAAGTATTGTAATCATGTCAAAAATCCGAATTCGAGATTTTGATGTTTCTATACGTTTTGAGGTCCCCTGAGTCCGTTTTCACTATTTTTACGATGATGTGTGTGTATGTGTGTATGTGTTTATGTTTGTGAACACGCTAGCGTCTAAAGGCTTTGTTCGATTAACCTGAAAGTTGGTACGTATATTGTAAGTCACCATAGTACGAACCCTATAGATTTTGGTGAATCTAGCACTTATAGTTTTTTTACAGGGACACAAAGAAAAATTCTTTATCATTATGGCCTATGGGACCAAAATCTTAAAAGTGCGATAGCATCTAAACGCCTTATTCAATTGAGCAAAAATTTTATACCCATATTATAGGTCACAGATACTCAATCTGTATAGATTTTGGAGAATCTAGCACTTATAGTTTTTTTACAGGGACACAAAGAAAAATTCTTTATCATTAAGGCCAATGGGGCCAAATTTTTAAAAGTGTGATAGCGTCTAAACGCCTTATTAATCTGAGCAAAAAAATTGTACACATGTTATAGGTCGCATTTGCACCAACTGTATAGATTTTGGTGAATCTAGCACTACAGTTTTTTTACAGGGACACAAAGAAAAATTCTTTATCATTATGGCCTATGAGACCAAATTTTTAAAAGTGCGATAGCATCTAAACGCCTTATTCAATTGAGCTGGAAATTTGTATGAATATTATAAATCACTGTTGCACAAACTATAAGCATTTTGGTGAATCTAGCATCTATAGATTTTTACAGGGACAAAACGAAAAATTCTTTATCATTATGATCTAAGGGCTTAAAGTTCAGTAGCGTTAAATAAAACCTCGTGTGATATATGGAGAAAAAAAACACTCTATTATGGTTTTCTCTCTTTTGTTTGTTTAGCAATTCCTCTTTCTTTATTTTATCTACAAAACTGTTAGTTACTCAATGTTCGGAAAGTCGAGTGGAGTCACTCCAGATTTTTTTCTTTTAGAAAAAAGAAGCATTACAAATTTTTTTAAAAAAAAAAATGTTTTTGCCAATAAGTAAAAACTTTTGTAAGATTTTTGGTTATTTGTAATATTCTGCAATTGAAGAAATATGAAAAAGAAAAATAAGCTTTAATAATATAAGAATTCATTTCCCAAAATTTAATCTATATAAATAAAGAGAAGTGTCTGTGTATGTGTGTGTGTCTGTCTGCGCTCTGGTGCTCACACTATTGATTGCAGAGCTTCCAAATTTGGCATATAGGTACCTGGGACACTGCAGGTGTGCACCTCATCGAGATTTTTTCGAATTTGAATTTTTTAAATTAATGTTTTTTCGATTTTAAATATTGCCTTTAATGCTTTATTTTTCATAAATTTAATTCTTTTGCTTCAACCGTCTGCGTATCTTAGCAACGGGTATTACGCAACTTATTTTTATTTAATTCATTCATTTGAAGGCGAATTTTTTTTACTTTCCGAACACTATAGTGAGGAAAGTATTGTGATCATGTCAAAAATCCGAATTCGAGATTTTGATGTTTCTATACGTTTCGAGGTCCAACGAGTCCGTTTTCACTATTTTTACGATGATGTATGTATGTGTGTGTGTATGTATGTGTGTATGTATGTGTGTATGAATGTGTGTATGTCTGTGAGTGAACACGCTAGCGTCTAAACGCTTTGTTCGAATAAGCTCAAAGTTGGTACGTATATTGTACGTCACCATAGTACGAACCCTATAGATTTTGGTGAATCTAGCACTTATAGTTTTTTTACAGGGACACAAAGAAAAATTCTTTATCATTATGGTCAAGGGACCAAAATCTTAAAAGTGCGATAGCATCTAACCGCCTTATACAATTGAGCAAAAACTTTATACACATATTATAAGTCACAGATACTCAATCTGTATAGATTTTGAAGAATCTAGCACTTATAGTTTTTTTACAGGGACACAAAGAAAAATTCTTTGCCAAATTTTTAAAAGTGTGATAGCGTCTAAACGCCTTATTAATCTCAGCAAAGAATTTGTACACATGTTATAGGTTACATTTGAACCAACTGTATAGATTTTGGTGAATCTAGCACTTACAGTTTTTTTACAGAGACACAAAGAAAAATTCTTTATCATTATGGCCTATGAGACCAGCGATAGCATCTAAACGCCTTATTCAATTGAGCTGAAAATTTGTATGAATATTATAAATCACTGTTGCACTAACTATAAGCATTTTGGTGAAGCTAGCATTTATAGATTTTTACAGGGACAGAACGAAAAATTCTTTATCATTATGATCTAAGGGCTCAAAGTTCAGTAGCGTTAAATAAAACGTCGTGTGATATATGGAGAAAAATAATCAAACACTCTGTTATGGTTTTCTCTTTTTTGTTTGTTTAGCAACTCCTCTTTCTTTATTTTATCTACAAAACTGTTAGTTACTCAATGTTCGGAAAGTCGAGTGGAGTCACTCCAGATTTTTTTTTTTTTTTTTTTTTTTTTAATTTGTTATATTTACTGAAAATAAAATCGTAATGCTGTAGAAAAAATTAAGTATAATTAGTTTTAAAATTAAAAACGTATTTATAACAGTTATGTTTAATTTTTTATAGTAGAACAACTTCTTATTTTCATTTTTTAGTTAATTCCTTTAAAAGAAAAAGCTTTTATTTATTCTTTTTATTTATTTATTTACTGTATTTATTGGGAAAAATGGTAGTATATACATAGTAAAAAGGATTAAATTGATTAAAATTTATTTGTTTATATATATATATATATATTTAATCTACTTTTTATTTTATTTTATTTTATTACATTGGTCGGAATCAAATCGTAATATAGTGTAAATAGCATGGGCTATAAAATATTTTAATAGATACTGAGATACAGTCATCTTTAAAATCGTAGTTCTTAAATAGTAGCAGATCCCACCTGTCGTCGATAAATATCCAGATTAAAGTGCCTGGGAAAGATCTTCCTGCAGGTATGGGAAATCTAGACCTGATGCAATGCGGGTTGGAAAAGAGCTGCCGTGGACAGCGGCTACCCGAAGCGAGGTTTGTAGCAATTTCAGTTTCTTTTCTTTTCTTTCTTTCTTTCTTTTTTTTTTTTTTTTTTTTTTCTTTTTTTTGTCTATAATGCGGTGTAAAAAAATAAATATTAATTCGATTCTTTCGAAAATTCATTTAAATATAGTGACCAGTGAAGCGGGCGTAGCCTGCTAGTTTTATTAACATATTTTCACATAAATTCAATTAACTTTTATATCTATAATTTAATAGAAGATAGAAAAGAAGTTTTTGATCTCTGTAAATGTGGATTTAATAGATATATATATGTATGTAATTAAAACTAAATTTAAATGTAATGTTATTATTAGAAACTCAGTTAAATTTAAATAAAATTAGCTATAGTAGTAAGGATGAAATTCTTAATGATTATATTAAGATTTTTAGCAAATACTATGTTAGAAAAGCTTAAATTATATAATATTATATTTGAAGTACTTTTGATGCTTGGAATATATATATATACATATGCATATGTGTGTAGTTTGAATTAAATTTCCGCTAAATAGCATTTTACCGCTGAAACGGTCTAGAGTATTGCAACCAAATTTGTTATGTGAATGATTCAAAAGATACTCTGAAAAGGTCTAAAGAAATTTCTAGCTAAAAAAAATATACACTAGATTGCACTTTACGAAGAAATATAGTATATTCAACAAATGGAATCACCCACAGGAATAAAAAATTAATAACTAAATGTTCAAATTATATACGATTACATATGTGTCATTTCCTTTGATATAATTATCTTTTTCTTTTCAAAGCGCCACATCTTTGATCAACAACAAATGAAAATGGTTTCTCATATGCACCCTCCACAGATGCCAAATTCGGTAGCAATCTGCTAACCTACATTAGAATATTTATAACGGAAATTTAATTATAAACATACCGTAAACAGATACAATATTGTGATGAATTTTCGACTTTCTCGCATAAAGAGTTCGTAAAGAAACAAGCAGGTTCTAATCGATAAATGCATATTATTCAATGAAAATACCCGATAGATTCCAATAAAATTGTCAATTCAATAAATATTCTAAACACATTATAATAAAACTGTGTGTGCTACAAATATTCTGGAAGCAGTTCAGTAAGCTTTTCATCTTATCACAAAAATCAAGCAAACAGCGTTAAATACATAGCAAAGGAGTTCAGTGGATTCGGGAACAATGAAAAAAGAGCTCAAAGCTCAATCTCTCAGAGACATTTACGCAATACAAATATCTAAATAGAACTCAGAACTCAAATTCACTTATTTTTCAGTGTCGTGTCGGTGTAGGTTGGCGAAATTTCCAGATAGCTGTACGCCAGAAACCAATGGATGTTTCCGGAAAATTTTAGAACACAGTTCCCATTGAAGGGAGACGAAATTTTGACAATACTTATTAATCATTTTTAGCCGAATTTGGTGGTCATGTCACATAATTTGTTGCTAGTGCCAACCTTTCTTCAAATTAATAGACTGCTTTTGCTTATATTGTAACTGTAAATGCATTTTTTTCTGATGCAGTGTATATATATTTTTTATATCCAACTATACTTCTGATGCAGGGGCAAGATTTAATCTTTCCAACAACATGTATTGTCTAAAACATATCTATATGTGTTTTGTATAATAAAACTATAGTTTTCTTATTGAATGTATGCCTTGCACCGATAAAATACTTGACCATATTTGTTTGAAAATTATTTTGGCAATTTTATTAGTTATTATTTAAACACCCAGAATTTTTAATAAAGCAATGTTTCCCTTTTCAGTACTCTATAGAAATAAACAAAGCACATTTAACGAAAAAGGATATTCATTAACCCTTTGCGGCGCAACGTAATTGGGATCATTTAAATTACAATGGCACCGGAATTCACGAACAAAATTAAAAGAAAAAAACTGACGACCTTTTCTGCTATGTTATAAAAGTAAAAGTTTGTTAAAAAATTTCCGGGATGAGTTTTTGCAGTTGAAAATTAAAATTAGGTGATGCTACAGTGGCATCGCCGCCCTGAAAGGGTTAAGTTAAACATTATTAGGTTAATTATTAGCATTTTGCCTGGTAAAGTCTTATAAAGTAAAGAATTTCTCTTTTTAATATATATAATCAATATGTAGAAAAATAAATTACATATATACATAGACAATATATTTTTCTGCATATTAATTATAGACATTTACTAAAATTTGAAAAATTATGTAAAACAAAAATACGGAATATTATTAAAAAATAATTAATTATTTAAAGAGGTCAACGTTAAAAATTACGAAATTAATATTAGTATATGATCCGCATTTAAAAATATATCTAATGGGTAAAATGCACCCTGTACACAAATAAATTAATGTACGAAATTGCATCGTAAAAGCATTGCTTCAAAAATGTCTCAGAAATATGACTAGACAAAAAAAAAGTAAGCTTACAAGTAGGCTGATTTGGGCCTACACTCTTAAAAAAAAAAGAAAAAGTAAAAGAAAAGATTTTGAAACTTACTTTTTCGAATAAGCCGACATGTTGCCTTTTTTGAAACGAATCGATTAGCTTTACGAAAGAAAAGTTTTAATTCGTTTTAAATCCGCAACGAAACCAACCTTTTTAGCAATGAAAGTTTTTAAAAGGCCCCTTTTATTAACACAAAAGATTTCAGTTGACAGACAAAAATTCACCTCTTAGCTGGAAAGGTCCTTGCAACAGCGTTTCGGAACTTAAAAGGAATTTTTCGCATCGACTTTCGTCATAAATTTCGTATAGTTAGTGAAAAGTTAATTAATACTGCTTACAATTGGAGAAGACAAAGTTTGCATGTTGGCAGAAAATCCTGATCAGAAAGTGATTCTACTTCCCAACAATGCTTGTCCCATAGACGCCAACTTGTATGTTTTTTTGTTATTGGAAATCTTTTATAGTAAATTTTTCTACATTTTTAAGAAGTTTTCAACGATTTAATAAGGTGAAATTTTTTATTCAGAGACAAAGGTGGGAAGAAAACGTAGAAGTTAGCAGCTATGCCGCCCCCACACCTCACATAGCCAAAGAAAATTTGGAGCAATTTCGATTGATAACGCATGAACATCCAACCAAAATTCCTGATCTGTCCCTGTGCTACTATCACACGTTTTGGCTACTGAAAAAAGCACTACGAGAAAAAAAAAAAAAAAAAATATATATATATATATATCCCTTTTCGGCAAGCTTAAAGGCAAACCTTTACGTTGAATGGAATTAGAATTTCAACTTGCAATTATAACATTAACATTAGTATTAAATAACATTGGACCATTTGGGCACCACTAAATTTCAAATTAATTGTTACGAATTAGTAAATTTTATGATTTGGAGAGATTTTGTGGACAAAATTTGCGATTCAGCAATGAAATTTGTGAATTGGCGGCAAAATGTGATAGCTGACGACGAAATTTTTTACTTGGCGACGAAATTCGTTATTCGACGAAAAAATCTGCCGAGCTCGGCGATGAGGAATGGCAGCTCTGGCGTCATTATATTGACCAAAATCTTGTTTCCAAAAGATAAAAAGTCAAAGGAAGCTGCAACGTATTACTCTCAATTTCAATCGTTAATTTTAAATTCTTGCCTAAACCGGCGTTATAAACTATTCACCACAAACGATAAATTATCAAGACTTTAATTTTTAAATGATTAATCAAAGCAGTTACCGTGTTTTTTATTTTTTCAGTGATCTTTATTATTATCGTTTGCACGTGACGTAAGCATCAGATTATAAATTTAAGCAATTAAAGCTATAGAAAAAGGCGGCTTTATCACAACTTACGAAAAATCACTTTTCAACTTGTAAGTTTTAAGCAATAGAAGCTATCGAAAAAGTTTAAATACGATAAAATCTTTTTGTAAAAAAATAGAACCTCTCCAAAAAACAACTACTATTCAAACAACTAAAAAAAAAAAAAAAAAAAATTGGTATGAAATGAAACTAAATTGCGCCTAAAAGTATAAAATAATTTTCTTCGCTAAACAACCTATAACACTACAATTAATCATAACTTTTGAAGTCGGCGCAAAATTAAATAAAATTTAATTAGTTTTTAAAGGTTTGTTTTTATAACGGTAGCAACAAATGCTGTTGTCTCAAGTGATCCATTTTCATGTTTCCTTTATTATTTTATCACTGTATACAATTGATCCTTTAGTAGCATCTACATAGAACAGTGAACATTCTTCACAATTTGTTTCTACGAAGTTAGAATTTCCTTTTCAAATTTGGTATAACTTTGATAACTATCATCCTTGGTGGCTTTTGGATTTGGCTATCAAAACGTAATGCAAAAAATATACAAGCAAGATGTATATTTTCATAATATATATTGTACGAAGTATACATATTCTTGATTACTCTCTCGATATACCTTATTAAAATAATCATGATATCCCAAAGAAATTAAATATGTTTGCCAGATAATTTTGCGATTTTTCTTTCACCTAGGACGTCAGATATCAGCATCTTCGAAAGCTTTTTCTGCTTACGAAATCTTATTTGTTTTCTTGAATCAAAATAGTTTTCAGCTGCGTTTTGCAGGTTACAATGTGAGATGTGTATTTTGAATAGGATATGATTTTTGTATTGAATAAAGGTATCAATTTTTATTAAATTTTGCGCCGACTTCAAAAGTTATGATTAATTGTAGTGTTATAGGTTGTTTGTTGAAGAAAATTATTTTATACTTTTAGGCGCATTTTAGTTTCATTTCATACCAATTTTTTTTTTTTTTTTTTTTTTTTTTTTTAGTTGTTTGAAGTTGTTTTAGTTGTTTGATTTTTTTTAGTTGTTTGTTTTTTTTAGTTGTGTTGTAGTAGTTGTTTTTTGGAGTCGGTTCTATTTTTTTACAAAAAGATTTTATTTTTCTCTTTTCAGTGAAAACCTATTCATATAGCAGAACATCAGAAGACGTTCGACGGCAGTTTCACAAATTACAACTTCCAAGAAAAGTGACATAAGTCAAAAAATGGTTTATGTCACTGAAAAGTACATGACATGCACCCAATGTGAACAAAAAAGTTACATCTCCATCTAGAAAGTTATCCACTCGAGAGACAGTTGTTCCAGTTTTATTCTAGTCAAGTTGTTTTTAAGCGTACTTTTATCAAATGCTGCATTTTTAAGTTGTGTCACTTTTCTTGCCTTTATCGGATATGAGCAAAAAACTATCTATTGAATGAACATACGTTAAATTAAAAAGTCTTTAGAAATGTAAAGTACGGATACGCTGTATTCATAACCAAAACTTCTGTTAGGCATATATATTGAAATTTACAGTGAATACGTGTCACCTGCTGCGCTGGAAATGGCGCAGCGGTAAAATTCAAACAAAGAGTAAAATATGCATTGCAGCTGATAGACAGAAGTTTCAACATCGTTACTTACATGCAGCTTTTACCAGTGTTTCTGCATGCGTTCAACTGTTAGAGTGAGAACAGACGTTTGTGAGTGTTGCCGCTCACCTTAGTTTGGCTATATGCGCAACCTTGGCGCGCATCTCTTGTTCACTTGCATTCCCGCTTTAGTGGAGGGAGTAGTTGTATTGTTTTTCGTTATAAGAGTAACATCTGTCTTGTTTATCTTGTTCGGTGATATGGTTCACCTTTTTTATAGTTTGCGTTGACTATGGTGTCAACATATTTGAATACGTTAATAATACGTCCTCTAATAACTGTAAATATGTACATACGATATGTATAATAGTTTAATTAAATGTTTGTGAAGTAATAACTTCAGAATAGTAATTATTAAAATGATATACAGTCCACTCATAAAGTATCGTCAACATTTGGTCTAGTAGAACCGGAGGAAGATCAATCGTAATATAATGAAATCGTGGTGGTGCTCATTGATGAAAGTAATTATGGATAAAAATAAATTAGTTATCCTAAATCGACAACGTGGAACCTTGAAAGGCCAACTGACAAAAATATCAACATATTTGGATAATGTTGATGAGGACAATAAAGACATTATAACTCTAGAAATAAAGAAGGATTATCTTCAAAAAATAGTAACCAAACTCGATGATTTGAAAATACAGTACTTCGAAATAGCTGATGAAGCGGACCTTGAAGTTCAGCTCAACGCATTCGCAGAACTGGAAGAAGAGGCAGAAAAATTAGAGGTAAGGCTTCGAAAATTCTTACACTCTAATAACATTAGTAAAAATGTAAATGAAATTATTTCAAATGAATCTAAAGCAGATAATTCTATTATCAATTTTCGATTGCCTGAAATTCCGTTACCCAAATTCAATGGACAATATAATGAATGGTATAGTTTTAAAGATCAATTTATAACCTTAATTGATCAGAATGATAAACTTTCAGATAATCAAAAGTTATATTATCTAAAATCTACACTTTGTGGAAGAGCACTAGATGTAATTACCGAAGACGATTCATATATTTCGCTTTTTAAAGCATTGGAAGATAGATTCCAAAACAAAAGAATGATTGTAAATTCTCACTTAAATGAGATATTGAACGTAGAGAATCTGTCTCAAGATTTAGTTAAAAATTTGCGAACAATAACAGATAGCTGTCAAAAAAATATTCGAGCACTCAAAGGTATAGGATTGGAATTGAATCCCTTTACGGAGACCTTACTTATAAATTTAGTTCTTAAACAGATCGATAAAGAAACTAAAAAACAATTTGAATTATCTTTAAGTTCTACAGAATTGCCAACATGGTGCGATTTCATTAACTTTTTACAAAAAAGATGCTTGGTGTTAGAAAACTTACAATGCGTTTCGAATACGAAACCGAAATTAATGAATGCGGAAAAGAGTACTAGAATAAAAACTTTCTTTTCTAAAAATGATTCTTTTAACGATCAAACCTGTCCCCTTTGTAAAAGAAATCATTCTTTATCTAAATGTTGTGAATTCTTAAAATTAAATGAACACGACAGATTCCTAACAGTCAAAAAATATTTGTTATGCATTAATTGTTTGAAATCGAAGCATCAGGTATCGAATTGTAAGAGTAAGCAATCCTGTTATATGTGTTCTAAAAGACACAATCCACTCCTACATTGTTTTCTGCCGGAAACAAAAAGTAATAATTTTCCATCTAAACCGCAAACAGAAAATCCAAATAACCAGATAGATGCAGACATACGGCACCTGTCTCCTTCGGATGATGATTCATATTCTCAATTGCAGAAGGAAAAAAAAGAGGTTTCAATGACATTATATAACGAGATTAATGATCCAATCTTAAAAAGTAAAAAACATATATTGCTGTCAACTGCTATAGTTTATTTGGAAAGTAGCAATAAAAAAAAGATTCCGGTTCGTGTAATTCTTGATAATGGTAGTCAATGTAACATGTTAGACAGAGAACTCGCTCATTTATTGAATTTGCCTAAAAGGAAATGCGATATTCATATTTCAGGAATTAATGGTAAGATGACAAATGTGAAATCTTCAGTACGTACCATTATTTCCAATAAAGATGGTTCATTTAGTGAAACAATTGAATTTTTAATTACACCTAAAATAACAGAATTCATTCCTTCACACAATATAAACATAAGAAGTTTAAATCTACCACATGACCTTGAATTAGCTGATAGTGAATTTTGGAAAAAATCTAAAATAAATGCTTTAGTTGGTGCTGAATTTTTCTATGAAATATTAAAGGCAGATAAATTTAAAATAGGACAATTCACCTTTCAGAATAGCGTTTTTGGGCATATTGCTGCGGGAACCATAGACCGCAATGTATCTGAAAATACTTTTTGCGGTTTTACTGCATGCAATGATTATCTTAATGAAACCATTCAAAAATTCTGGAAAATAGAAGCTCCTGAAATTGACTTACGTCCAATTAGTCAGGAAGAACAATTGTATGAGAAACATTTTTTAGAAACTTATCGGAGAGATAAATCGGGAAGATTTATGGTAGCCATGCCTTTGAAGGAAGATGCTAGTGTCCTTGGGGAGTCTAAATCTATCGCAGAAAAACGGCTCAAGCAGTTATGGAATCGTTTAGAAAAGAATCCAACCATGCGAAATCTTTATTGTGATTTTATTAAAGAATACACTAATTTAAATCATATGACAAAAATTGTTGATAATTTAAATGATTCTGGCTGTTATTATCTACCGCATCATGGCGTTTATAGGCCCGAAAAATCTACTACGAAGCTTCGCGTTGTATTTAATGCTTCGAGTCCGACAACTAGTGGAATATCATTAAACGACATAATTTATAAAGGTGTCGTTAATGAAGATTTGTATGAAATCATGTTACGCTTTCGACAACACCGATTTGTGGTTTTGGCCGATATTGAAAAAATGTATCGCCAAATAATGATTACCGAGGATCAGAGAAAATTATTAAGAATTTTATGGAAAGATAATGTGAACTCAGAAATTGAAACCTATGAACTTAATACCGTAACATACGGTACCGCTTGTGCCCCTTTTTTAGCCATTCGAACGTTGAAGCAATTAGCCCTTGAAGAAGCCGAGAAATATCCGAAGGCATCCGATATTTTGCTACATGATTCGTATATGGACGATATAATAAGTGGGGAAGAATCGTTAGAATCTACTAGGGAGCTTCAAAAACAACTTATACACTTGTTAGAAAGCGCTGGAATGAATTTACATAAATGGAATGCAAATCATATTTCCTTACTTGACTTTTCTAAAGAGACATACCCTGAGTACACATTCTCTGATAAGGAAACCAAAGCCCTAGGGGTTGCCTGGAAACCCAATTTAGATGCTTTCACATTTAAAATAAATTTGTGTCAGTTAAAGTCTATGACAAAGAGAATCATTTTATCAGACATTGCTCGTATTTTCGACCCATTGGGTCTCATCGGTCCTGTTATTGTCAAAGCCAAGTTGTTTATGCAGGAACTATGGGAATTAAAATTGGACTGGAAAGACCCTATTCCAAGCCCTATTGCTCAAAATTGGCTAGAATTCGCCACTTCATTAAAAGCTCTTGAACAACTTAGAATAAATCGCTATGTTTTAATTCCTGAAGCACAACAAATAAACTTACACGGATTCGCCGACGCATCGTCATTAGCTTTTGGAGCAGCCGTGTATATTCAGTCTATTCATAATTCTGAAATTGTCTCCAATTTGGTTAGCAGCAAATCTCAAGTTGCACCTCTAAAAACTGTTTCTATCCCTCGACTCGAGTTATCTGGTTGTCTTTTGTTATGTAAATTAATTGTGAAAATTTTGAAATCTTTTAGGTTACAAATCAATAATATTTATCTCTATACAGACTCTCAAATAGCTCTTGCCTGAATCCAAACCGAGCCTTGGAAATTGAAAACATTTGTTGTTAACAGGGTTGCCAAAATTCAAGAACTGTCTAAAAACTTCACATGGAACCATGTGTCCTCTGCGGAAAATCCAGCAGACTTAATTTCACGAGGTCTAACTACCACCGATTTAATGGATAATCAGTTGTGGTGGCAGGGACCAGACTTTCTAAGTAAATCCAGTAGTATCATAAACAATGACTCTGACTATCTGTCCCCCAGTGATAATAGTATTGTGATGAGTGAATTGAAAAATAATCACCAGGGTGACGCTAACCCTGCAGTGTTGTGTGGATTAATTCAATCTACGGATTCTCCCCAGAACTTTTATAATCATTTATTTTCATTAACAAATAATTTTTGTAAATTAATTAGAATATGTAGTTTTATTTTTAGATTTATTAGGAATACAAGAGTAAAGGTAAATAGAGTAACTGGACCACTCCGAAGCACCGAATTAAACGACACAGAAGTGCAGTTAATTAGACAGGTACAGTATACACAGTTTGCCGCAGAATTGATCTGCTTAGAAAAAAGGAAGCCCGTATCAGGTAAATTAAATTGTTTTAATCCAATTTTAGATTCTCAGGGACTCCTAAGAGTGGGTGGAAGGCTGGAAAATGCTAATTTAAATTTTGATAGTAAACATCCCCTTTTGTTGCCCCACGACCATAAATTATCTTCCATGATTATGGAACATTTCCATAAAAAATTCTTTCATGTAGGACCTCAAGCCTTGTTATACCACGTTAGAAAAAAATATTGGATAGTTAGTGGGAGATCTTTAGCTCGGAAAATATTTCGTAACTGCGTAACGTGTTATAAAATTAAACCTTTAACGGTCAATCAACTTATGGGAAATTTGCCAAAGGAACGAGTAAATGTGACTCATCCATTTTATTGTACCGGTATAGATTTCTGTGGCCCTTTTTTAATTAAATATCGGGGTCAAAGAAAAGGAATCTATAACAAAATTTTTGTTTGTATTTTTATTTGCATGCCTACTAAAGCCGTGCATCTAGAGGTAGTTAGCGATTTAACATCCGAAGCTTTTATCGCAACTTTAAAAAGATTTTTTGCTAGACGAGGCAAAGCCCAAACATTATTTAGTGACAATGCAACAAATTTTGTTAGTGCAAATAATGAATTAAAAAGGTTACATGGATTAGCTACTCAGCCTGATGAAAACCTTACTAATTTTTTAAATTCAGAGAATATTAATTGGAAATTTCTGCCACCCCGTGCCCCAAATTTTGGAGGGCTATGGGAGGCAGGCGTAAAATCGTTTAAGTATCATTTGAAACGCGCAGTAAGAAACGCTAAATTAACATATGAGGAAATCTTAACCGTTGTTTGTCAAATTGAGGGAATCCTCAATTCTCGACCCCTTACCCCCCTTTCAAACGATATCGAAGATTTGGATGTCTTGACTCCCGGCCATTTTTTAGTTGGTCGACCCATCACAGCGGTGATTGAACCCGAGTTCAGATAATCGATTAGATACCTGGCAAAAATTAACTAAAATAGTTCAAGGGATATGGAAAAAATGGCAATGTCATTATTTAAATACGTTACAACAAAGAAACAAATGGAAATTTGAAACAAATAACATTAAAAATGGGGATATTGTATTATTAAAGGAAGAAAACTTGCCCATATGTAGTTGGATTTTGGGTAGAATAGTAGAAATTATTCCAGGAAAGGATAACAAAATACGCGTAGTTTCGGTTAAAACAAGAAATGGGACATATAAACGACCTATTTCCAAAATTGCTCTTTTGCCTTTGGAAAAGTTAAAAAAAAAAAAAAAAAAAAAAAAAAAAAAAATAGTTTGAAAATGAATAATGTATATAGTTAAATTTAATTTGTTTATTGTATTTCATTTGTATTATTTTATTGTTTACAATGTTATTAATATTTCTCTTGTATAAGTTTTATTATTTAAATTGCATATATAATATTTTCGTATAATTAATTATAATTATGCTATTACATATTAGAACTGTAATTTTTAAACAATGTTTCAAGGTGGGCCGGTATGTTGCCGCTCACCTTAGTTTGGCTATATGCGCAACCTTGGCGCGCATCTCTTGTTCACTTGCATTCCCGCTTTAGCGGAGTAGTTGTATTGTTTTTCGTTATAAGAGTAACATCTCTCTTGTTTATCTTGTTCGGTGATGTGGTTCACCTTTTTTATAGTTTGCGTTGACTATGGTGTCAACATATTTGAATACGTTAATAATACGTCCTCTAATAACTGTAAATATGTACATACGATATGTATAATAGTTTAATTAAATGTTTGTGAAGTAATAACTTCAGAATAGTAATTATTAAAATGATATACAGTCCACTCATAAAGTATCGTCAACAGTGAGTATCCTGTAATCTTAAAGAAATCATAATGAAACCTATTTCAGGCCAAGATCATTACGACATCAAAAAAAGGATTAAAATTAAAACATCTCTTACGAAGTTATCAGCTAACAAATTTCAACAACAACAACAATAAGAAACATGGTTTAATCTTTAGACACGGGCTCTTTTGAATCTCCACAGTGCCATCGGAGCCCCTCTCTAAAGGTTAAAATTGCTCAAAGCCGCTGCATAGTGGTGAGCGGCCACCTTCCGTCTTAGAATCTTAGAATAAGAAACATGGTTTGTATTTAGAACCTCCTCCTTAATGAAGTCGGTTTTAAACGTCTATGCGTTAATCGATGTGACCGCTTAAAATAATCATACTTTGAATTTTACATAGCATAAAGGACACCCGCTACGCTACAACATATGCAATGTCGTTCAAGTGTGCACAAAATAGGAAATTGTGAGCAAATAAATGCACGTTTTATGCCTTTTGTTTTTAGCATTAATGTCTAAACTATCTTTTCGTACTAAATCGATGATGCTCTGCAATTTTATAATTAACTTTTTCCCCCGTCTTGAACCGTTTCCGAGATAGGAACGCTAATTCCAGTGTTTTCTACCAGGTGGTGCTGCAGGCGGTTGAATCGCGTAGCACATGTCCACTTTACTATACCTACATACCACTTTTATGACTATAGCTGCAGCTGTTCAACAGTTAAAAGAGTCGGGACTGACTTTTTTGGGCACGCCGTATTTTCTTTTGATCGTAAATATATTATAATGGGACCTATTTCAGACCAAGACCTTTACAATAAAACAAAAGTATCAAAATCGGATCATCCGTTCAGAAGTTATGAGCTAACAAACAAAAACAAAAAACATACGCTTTGAATTGAGAACTTCCTCCTTTTTAAAGTCAGTTAATTAGAGCATCTCTTATGAAGTTATAAGCTTACAAACACCACCAACAACACATAGCTTGAATTAAGAACACTCTCCTTTCTGAAGTTGGTTGAAAACGACTTTGTGCTAATCGATGTGACCGCTTACAGTAACAATATTTTGAACCACAGAGTATACGTGTTATCCGCTAAGCTGCAAAGTGTGCAACGTAGTTCAAGTGTGCACAGTGTAGGAAACTGCGAACAAACAACTGCACGTTTTAAGCGTTCTCTTTTTAGCAATAATGTCAAAAAACTCGTTTTTCGTAGTAAACCGATGATGCTCTACAACTTCGTAATTAACTTTTCTCCCATCTTTAACCGTTTTTGAGATAGAAGCGCTAACTCCGCTTTTTTTCACCAGATGGCGCTTTATTTTCTTTAGATTGTAAAGATATTACAATGGGACTTACTTCAGACCAAGATCTTTACAACAAAACAAAAAGTTTCAAGTAACCGTATTTTTAACTATATAGCGTATGTCTCACCAGCTACGCTACAACGTGTGCAATGTAGCTCAAGTGTGCATAGTGTAAGAAATTGCGAACAAACAAATGCACGTTTTTAGCGTTGTATTTTTAGCATCAATGTCTAAACTATCTTTTTGTACTAAATCGATGATGCTCTGCAATTTTATAATTAACTTTTTCCCCCTGTCTTGAACCGTTTCCGAGATAGGAACGCTATCATGGATATCTAAATTATCTTTTTGTACTAAATCGGTGATACTCTTCAACTTTGTAATTCCCTTTTTTCTCTAGAATCGTTTTCGAGATAGGAACACTAACTCCGCTATTTTCCACCAGGTGGCGCTGAGAGCTTTTTAACCTTATTCTGCATGGCCACTTTGCTATACTTACATACCATTTTTATCACTATAGCTGCAGCTGTTTAGCAGTTAAAAGAGTTAGAACTGATTTTTTTGGGCACCCTGTATTTTCTTTAGATCGAAAAGATATTACAATGCGACCTATTTCAGACCAAGACCTTTTCAACAAAACAAAAAGTATCAAAATCGGAGCATCCGTTCAGAAGTTATGAACTAACAAACATAAAAAAAAACATACGGTTTGAATTGAGAACCTTCCTTCTTTTTTTGAAGTCGGTTAAAAATTGTTCTTTAGGGCAAGGCGGTAATTCGTCTGATTTGAAGTTTTTTCCTACTTTCAATTTTAAAGAAATTATGGACAAATGAAAATTTCCACCCCCACTAATCCCTCCCCCCCCCCTTCCCCATTGAGCTGGATACTCCAACTACGAACTGGACCGAGATTTTTACTGTCCTGACAACATATCCCCAGCTGGTGAAATTTAAATAAAAATTACTCCAGTTATCGTGTTCACAACTTAACATGGTAAAAAGCGTTATACATATATATATATATATATATTGTGGCGTTTCGGACTTTCGGGCGAGGGTTCTGGTAGCGAATGAGAAAATCCCGTCACAGCAGAAGTTGATAAGAAAATTAATTTAATTAAAATTTAAACAAGATTCTATGTACAACCGTTAGTTACAATATTGATGCTGGAGGATTATATACAATGGCTAGGAGTTACAGCATGGATCGATAGTTGAGTGGATGCTTTTAACAAACAGTTTCAGTGGATCTCCGTGATCCGAAATTCGATTTACTGAAACAATACTTGCACCGTTCCAGGTACAGAAAAGATATAATTCAGTCCTAGGATAATTTAAGTAAAATGTCTCTTACGAGCTGACCTGCACACCTTCCCTGGTGGCAGAAAATAAGCTGACCTGTGTTCTCTGCTCCTAGAGGAACACAAAAAAATCACTAAGTCTCGCTACCTCTCCTGGTAAACGGGACAAGAAAAAAAACCCTCCGACCTTCACTGGCCGAAGACAAGATACGAATCCCCGACTCTCTGCTTCCAGCCCTGCTCCTGGGGAAACTCTTTCTCTCGATGGCAACCCGCGCTCCTTCCTCATTCGCTGAGCGGGCGGGCGCCTTCTCGTCTGGCCGAAGAAATTTCTCGGAAACTCCGCTGTTCTCACGACCATCAGGGCGTACTAGCAGGGCAGCTTCTTTGTACTTTAGTGTCACAGTTCGAGACAGTCTGGAGCCAAACTATTGTAAGTATCAGCACACCTGCTCTGTGTAGAGATTAAGGTCTGGTCAACTTTAATTAATTGGAAGGGGGGCTGTATGCCACAACTTCCCCCCCCCCTTAAGATGGTTTTCTGGGGTTGAAAAACTCCAGAAAATCTCTGCAATCAAATTAGGTTAGGGTGCATCAAAGCAATTCTAGAGAGGCTAATCTTCCTGACTAAACAATACTTAAATTTACACTAAAGTTACAAGTTTCAAATTACAAATTAATTAACATAATAAAAACAATACTAATAATAATAGATTATATACAAAATTTCTTACAGATAACTTTTAATCCACCCGACTCAAACAGTCCACATGAGGAATGTCTTTTCCTGGTCTGTGTCGGATTTCATAGTTAAAGGGCTGCAAGGTTAACGCCCACCGCATTAATCTGGGATTGTTTCCCGCATTTCTCTTTAACCATATTAATGGGTTGTGATCAGTTTCTATGGTAAATTTTTGACCATCCAGGTAATGTTTTAACTTTTTCACTGCGAAAATGATCCCAGCACATTCCTTTTCGGTTGTGCTATAGTTTTTCTCTGCCTTAGTAAATTTTCGACTTAAGTACAGAATTGGATGTTCTTCATCTCCTTGCCTTTGAGCCATGATAATACCTATCCCCTTATCTGAGGCGTCACTTTGAATAATAAACTCCTTAGTATAATCAGGAGCGTACAGTACTGGGTCACGGGTGAGTTTATCTTTTAACTCCCTAAAAGCCTTCTCCATTTCGGGACTCCAGTCTACTTTTTCCTTTTTCGTTTTCCCTCTTAAAGCTCGGGTCAGCGGTTCTACTATTATTGCATAGTTCTTTATGTATCGGGAGTAATACCCGCACATCCCTAAAAACCTTCTAATTTCCGTTTTTGATTTTGGAGCTGGGAAATCAGTAATGGCCTTAATCTTAATCTCGGACGGTTTCCTACGTCCTTTCCCTACAACATGCCCTAAATATTTGACCGTCTCCTGGGCAAATTTACACTTGGCTAATTTAATGGTTAATTTTGCCTTGGTTACCCGCTTTAGAACTATATCTAAATGTTCTAAATGCTCTTCCCATGAATTAGAAAAGATAGCCATATCGTCAAGGTAAGGCAAACAGAAACTTTCTAGTCCCTTTAATAGAATACTCATGAATTTTGAAAACCTATACGGGGCGGAGACAAGTCCAAATGGCATTACCAAAGGTTGATATGAACCGAAACTAGTTACAAATGTCGCTAAACGTTGTGCGTTAGGGGTTAAAGGTATTTGCCAATAGCCTTTAGTTAAGTCAATCACGGTAATAAATTTTGATGCTGCCACTTGCTCTACCCTCTCTTCTATGTTAGGCAAAGGGAAAAATTCGGCACGAGTTATCTCATTTAACTTGCGATAATCAACGCACGGGCGGGGTTCTCTGCCAAGGGCCTCTACTAATATCATAGGCGAGGTATAATCTGACTCCCCTTCCTTAATTATGCCCAATTCTAACATACGCTGGATTTCGGATTTCAGGATGTCGGTTTGTCGAGGTGACGTCCTATATGGCTTCATTCTAACGGGTTTATCACTAGTCAATTCAATATCATGCTCAATTAAATTCGTTCGGCCTGGAATATTGGAAAACACTTTCTTGTGTTTAATTAGTAATGCTCCTAATTGCTCCTGTTGGGCTTTTGTGCAACGACTTCCTAAATTACTGTCCCTAATTACCATATTGAGGTCAAATTCTTCCGGGTCAGTTATAGGATAAGGTATTTCTAAGTCTGCCTCCGTCGTTTTATTATCCCGATTTTCCTCTATTAATACATTTACGATTTCTGCTCTCTGCACGTAAGGTTTTAGTAAATTGACATGATAAATTTGCGACTTTTCGCGCCTGTCCGGTACATTTACAATATAATTAGTCTCTGACATTTGACTCTCAATAGTGCCAGGCCCTATCCATGATACGGATAATTTATTGGGTTTACTTGTGGCTAAAACCAGCACTTTGTCCCCGGGATTAAATTTCCGATTTACCGCATTTCTGTCATACCAGATTTTGCGTTTGTCCCTTTTTTCCTCCATCTGCTCCCCTGCGAGCTCTTGACACCTTTGGAGTCTGTTTATCAATTTGAAAACATACTCCGTCACTGGGTTTTGCTCCTTCCTGCTCTGTCCATTTCTCAAATAGCAGGGTTTCCGGGGTTCGCAGATTTCTCCCATGAACCAACTCGGCTGGGCTGAATCCCGTTGATTCATGTGTTACCGTCCGCAAAGCTAACAAAGCATAGGGTAAACTCCTCTCCCAACTTTCTCCACTTTCTAAACAGATTACCTTCAATAACCGTTTAACTGAACGATGCCAACGCTCAATGCAATTTGTCTGTGGGTGGTGCACACTACTGTGAGTTATTTTAATTCCAAATTTTTCTAAGAAAGTTGAGGTTAAGTTACTCATAAAACAAGCCCCTAAGTCTGTTTGGATTACTTTCGGAAATCCCATTCTACTAAATACTATCATTAACGCGTTGATCACTGTTTCCGACCTTGAATCGGGTATCGGGATAGCCTCTGGATACCTCGATGCTAAACACATACCCGTGAGCATATATTTATTTTGATTTTCCGAAGGTGGGAGTGGTCCCACAATATCACAGTTTATATGCGTAAAAATTGCAGTAATAATGGGAACAAGTTTAAGAGGGGCTTTTTTTTGCTCTCCTGCCTTCCCAATTTTCTGACAAGGATCACACGATTTTACATAGGCTTCAGCCTCTTTAATGATATTTGGCCAGAAAAAATATCGCAGCAATTTATCCTTAGTTTTAGTCATGGCCACATGACCGGATATTAAACTGTGACAAAGATTCAAAATTTCATTCCTATATTTCCGCGGAATAATTAGCTGACGTCTTTTTTCTCCTCTGTGATCTGTAGCAATTCTGTACAGCAAACCTTGATCTATTGTTAAATTCGATTTCTCCTCTTTCGCGCGCGCCCACAACTCCGTCAGGCTTTCATCTTTTTCCTGCTCTTGGCGAAACTCGTTTTTCCCAACGTGCGCCAGAGCGGTGATCCTATCCTCCTCTAACTCGGGGAGGAAAATTGATTCTTCCGTACCCTGATTTTCCGTAGGCTCGCTCTCTGGCGACATTTCTGCCTCTCCCTGATCATTCCCAGCGCTTTCACTCGCCAGACTGGTTTTTGGCGCAGTTTCGTTTTTACGCCTTTTTGCTCGCGTTTCGACTGCATGGATTAATTCGGGTTTTTGTTTTTTTCTCTCGATTAATTTCTGCGTCTCATTTCCCAGTAAATAATAATCCATGAGAACTTCCTTATCCGCTACCGCGGCTTTCGTATTAATTAACCCTATTCCCTCAATTTCTAATTCAATATTGGCTATGGGTAGACATCTCACTTCGTTGGCTAAAGCTGCCTTAACCCACACGGTTTCCCCGTTTAATTGCTCATTAGAAATTATTTTATGAGGGGCAATATCGAGGCACGTCCCAGAATCACGTAAAACGGTAAACTTTTCCCCATTTATCTTGGCTTCACTTAAATAAGGTTCAAAAGCCGGGTTTAAATTCTCAGCGTCTCCTACGTCATTTACTTTTTCAGCCTTCTCTTGTCTGCTTTTCCAGACTGGGCAATTTGGCTTAATGTGATCGGGGGAAGAGCACACATAGCAAACAATAGGTTTTCGGGCCTCAAATAATTTAGATCTTTCCGTCAGATCAAACTTATCCCTCCAATTTTTTTGTTCTGGGGCATTTTTCTCAACCCTATTTTTATCAAAGTTGCGAGGTTTATCTAATTTCTTTTCTAGTGGTGGTTTCGGGGTCCAACTTTTCTTATTATTTCTGCGAACTGACTCGTACGCGTCAAACTTCTTAGCTAACTCTCGCGGTTCATTGAGAGAGCTCCACGAATCTATGAAATGATCTTTCATTTCGAAATTAGCCCGTTTCTTTAACTGGTCGGCCACCATTAATTTCTTTAGATCCTCAAAATTTGTCACTTCTACTCCCTCTAACCATCCATTTAAATATGTATCTAAATCATAAGCTAGATCATGCCAAAGAGTTCCCGGTTGTTTTTGGTGTTGCATAAATTTAATTCTAAAATTTTCCGGACTTAATTAAATCGATCTAATAGCATTTGTTTGACTTTCTCAAAATCGTCACTAATTTCTTGGGGTTCTTTTAAAATTAATTCCGCGATTTCTACGGGCAATAAAGCTAATAAATTAGTCACTAGATCCTCGTCATCTATTTCTAACTTCCTAGCTTGTCTTTGGAATAACGCAAGAAATAATGCCATGTCCGATTTCTCCGGTTCAAATTTTTGCATAACCGATTTTAGTGATTGTCGGCTGGGGCGTTCGCTACGAGTTGAAGCTAGACTTACTGTTTCTGAATGTTGGGCTATTTTAAGTTTTTCTAACTCTAATTCATGTTTCCTTTCCGCTTCTCTTTCAGCGATTTTTTTCTCTTCAGCCTCCCTTTCCGCAATCTTTTCCGCCTTCCTTTTCTCTTCCGCCTTTCTTTCTAAGAGATCCTCCCGTATTAACTTAATTTGAGCTAGGGCTAGGTCTTTATCATAATCTGGAGACTTTTGAATTTTCCCTATGATATCACTTATCCTATCCGAAGTTTCAACAATCACTCCGAATTCGACTGCGAGCTCTTGCAGTTCCGCTTTCCTATACTGCCCTAATTCTGACATGTTTACCTAATTCTAAATTCACAATTTAATCTTACACAATTCCCAAAAAATTTCTACACAATACCTAACACTTTTACACAATTCCTAACAATTTTACACAATTCTTACAATTTTACCCAATTCCAAAAAATACATATACAAAATTACACTAATAAAACCTATAATTCAATTTTGCAAATTTTTGGGGTGTATAAAATTCCAATACAACACGATTCCAATAATTAAAACTTAATATTCAATTCTACACATTAAATTTGAAATATTTGAAATCACAACCCTTTCCAGGAAAGAAACCTCTTTCCGTAACTTATTTGATTCACTTTTAATTTTCATAAATTACACAAAACAATATGAAATTACTGTGTTATCTTTCTCAAGATATTTTAACACCCTTTTTGTTTTCTCAATTAATATCTGTTTTCAAATATAATCTTTCTCATTTAAAACAAGATAATCAAATATGTGCAAATCAATTAATATTTTTCCAAACTAAACAAATATGAGTTATATTTAAATTAAATTTACCTATAATTTAAATTCCTCCCTGTTTTTACTTAGAGTTTCTAATATTTGTGATATGCCACATTTTTAATTTTTCCAAAAACAATGTTAATTTAAGGTTTACTCTCCCTTAATAAATTTCTAAATAACTTTTAACTTTATACATTTATCATCTAATACCTTAAATAACAAAAATTTTACAGCCTCACTAGAAAAGTTTGACTCACCCCTGTTTTGTTGTCGTTGCTCGAGTTCCGTCCTTCCTTCTGGCACTTATGATGGGCTCTCGGATCGGCACTCCGTATGGAATTCGGGATGGACTCCGGATAATTCAGGCTGAGGGCTCTCCTCTCTGTCTTAGAGATTCTAGTCGATGCGACGTAGATGTATCCTCCGTTGATTTGATGGTTCGACGTACTCCGCTGCGTCTATCCTCCCGATCCTTCCGTTGAGTCTATCACGTTTCTATCGTCCGTAGTCCGTACTTCTTCAGGCAGTGTAGTATTTCTCCAACAATCATCCCTCTAGCGCTGCCACCAAATTAGTATAGCTGTGGCGTTTCGGACTTTCGGGCGAGGGTTCTGGTAGCGAATGAGAAAATCCCGTCACAGCAGAAGTTGATAAGAAAATTAATTTAATTAAAATTTAAACAAGATTCTATGTACAACCGTTAGTTACAATATTGATGTTGGAGGATTATATACAATGGCTAGGAGTTACAGCATGGATCGATAGTTGAGTGGATGCTTTTAACAAACAGTTTCAGTGGATCTCCGTGATCCGAAATTCGATTTACTGAAACAATACTTGCACCGTTCCAGGTACAGAAAAGATATAATTCAGTCCTAGGATAATTTAAGTAAAATGTCTCTTACGAGCTGACCTGCACACCTTCCCTGGTGACAGAAAATAAGCTGACCTGTGTTCTCTGCTCCTAGAGGAACACAAAAAAAATCACTAAGTCTCGCTACCTCTCCTGGTAAACGGGACAAGAAAAAAAACCCTCCGACCTTCACTGGCCGAAGACAAGATACGAATCCCCGACTCTCTGCTTCCAGCCCTGCTCCTGGGGAAACTCTTTCTCTCGATGGCAACCCGCGCTCCTCCCTCATTCGCTGAGCGGGCGGGCGCCTTCTCGTCTGGCCGAAGAAATTCCTCGGAAACTCCGCTGTTCTCACGACCATCAGGGCGTACTAGCAGGGCAGCTTCTTTGTACTTTAGTGTCACAGTTCGAGACAGTCTGGAGCCAAACTATTGTAAGTATCAGCACACCTGCTCTGTGTAGAGATTAAGGTCTGGCCAACTTTAATTAATTGGAAGGGGGGCTGTATGCCACAATGTATATACTTTTGAACGGAGGGTGGTTTTGGGTTCTAAGGGTCATGATCGGTGAAGATATGAAGAAATTTTCCAGAAGTCGTGTCATGAGAACCATTGCAATAGGTAGATTTCCTATTAGGAATCTACCTAAAAAAAAAAAAAAAATCGACTACAGTGTTGTTGTTGCCACTTTCGTGTGGAATTGGCTGGAGACGTAATAAGGAATCAGGAGATTATGTCAAAAAATAGTACGTAACTTTCATGTTTGCATCTTATATCAATATTTTTAAAAGCAAAAATTCCCGTTCAAATCTGATTAATCCGCATACAGGGCCTAGCAATTCAAAAATCATTTGAGAGGCTGAAATATTTTTTTTTTAAAAATGGCTCAAAATTATTCTAAAATAAAAATAAATAAATCAATAAATCAATAAATAATTAAATGTTAATTAGTTTTCACTATTTAGTAATACTAATAACAAAATATCACTAATCATAAACGTTTATAAGCTTTAAATTGAGGCTTTAAATAGATGAATCTTTCACCTGCAGGTGTCGTAGTCTCCGACTATTTTTCAGGACACTTTCAAGGAAGAGAAAATTTTGCGTCTTTTGCCACCACCTTTTTCTTAGAGAAATATTTATTATATTTTTAAAATAATATGTTTTGTTTAAACATTACACAAATTATTATATAAAAATAGTGGTACCAAAAAAACATATATTTCTCATATCTGTGTCCTTATACAAAAAGGCGATGACTACGACCCCTGCATTCCGCATTAAAAGAAATTTCATAATAACCGCAATACTGGGAGATAGGTGGTTAAGGCCCCTGGGCTCGCCTTTTTCTACGCTCCTACCCACATAGGAACTTTTAGTACAAAAATTTTATTCTAATGATTGGATAAATTGTTAATAAATAAATAAATAAAATGAAATAAATTAGGTGAAGAATATATTTAAACTAGTATGATGCGGCCACCACATCATGACTTTCTTTTATATAATTTTACACAAAATTTATTCAAAACAAATTATTTATTAAATTACTTTCCATTATAAATGCAGACGATTTTTATCTGACAGAATTATATTAACACTAAACTCTGATAGATGTAAATTTTTTGCAAATCAGAAGAAATTTTTTTCCAAGATCTTTTCATTAAAAGATAAAAAAATCGATAACTTTGTTTTAAATTATCACAGATGTATAGTTCAACTATTCGTTTTAAAGGTATTGACGAGCTCTTTCGAAAGATACCCATATTGAAAATTCATTCCCCCAAAGGGTGAAGCGGTGCTCCCAAATGCACATTTTTTTTTCCTAGTTAACTTCTACTATTATCAATAATTGATATGAATTTTACAATCACACTATTAAAATAACTCTCATTATGCACATTTATACGAATATTGTCCTATACTGCCATGTTAAAAATTTAGAAAAAAATGCGATAACAGCGCCACCTGTTGAGCAATTATTCCACTAATCTAATCAGCTCCAGTTTATGTCAGGGTCCAACTAAATACCTAGTTTGGTTAAATTTCGTTCATTGGTTCGTGAGATACAGCGTCCACAAAATTTGTCATGCACACACAGAGACACACAGACTGACAGACAGACATTTTCTAAAAACAGTCAAATTTTGTTCAGGATATCCCAAAACGTGGAAATCCATTGCAAACTGGAGTTCGAAAACTTTCACGAATCTAATACTTTCTCATATATACATATAGAAGAAAGTAAAAAATGGTACAAAATAACTACTTAATATTTAAATTTTATCATTTATTAAACTTTAATGAAACGTGCTACATAAACAGAAAACAGTTTAAAGTATATGGCCCTACAAAATGTATTTTATCCTTTTACACAGACATCTTGATTGCGTTACTTGAACTTCAGTAACATCACTTTAGTCAGCATATCCATTATTTTGCTTAGGAAAGAAAATAAAGACTTTTGCCGGTATTTGTTGTATAATACTTTTCTCGTATATCAAGTTACAGAAAATAATTGGAATTCTGGGGAAAACAATATTGACTTTTTTTTCCTTGTTTATATATATTTTTTTTTTTTTTTTTTTTTTCAAAATTTAATTGGGTGTTATACGATATTTTGATAAATAAAGAATTATTTTTTGCGCATTTATTTAAAAGAGTTTTATTCAAAAATTTATCTCTGAAAATAAAATTGTTAAAAATGTTAAAAAAATTTATTTATGAAAATAAAATTATGTATTAAAATTTTTTTGGGAATCATTACTTAAATTTTCGTATTCGTTTTTTACTTGTTTATCTATGAAAGTTTATTTGTTCAACGATTTTAATTTTTTTTTTTTTTTTATTCCAATTAGTAATTATTTGAAAATATTTGTGCAGAAAAAACAAAGTAAAATTAAAAAATAACAAAATAAAAAATATTTAAAAGATTTATCACAATGTCATTTTCCATTAAATTTTCAAATGTGTTTTAGAAAAACGAAATAAAAATATTTTGAAAGCTTTTAATTTTCTTCCATTTTAGAGTTTTAATTATTATTTATAGAGTTTTAATTTATATATTTTTAATATTTTTAGTATTTTAATACTTTCGCAGCTTTTTTCTCCTTCACTTTAATAGACACTTGTATATATACCGAAATAAAAGCCGACTAGTTAATAAGATACAAATTGGTGTATAAAAACATGGTTGATTTTTTTCACTAATTCTTTTCATTTTAAAACAAAATTCATTAAACTAAAATTCAAGTTAGATTTCTTGAATAGTCCAGATTTTAAATATTTTCAAATATGAAATTTTCGTAATGATAAGGCGAGGCAGAAGGGTAAAACTCCATGAATCATGTAGCCATGAATCATGTAGCTTTTTTAAAAGTATCGTACATATTGTGTAAATCATTTTTTTTTAAATAGCATCTTTATATAGTAATGTATAAGGTCGTTCAAACAGTCAAATTACATACAGGTTACTATACGACCGAGTTCTGTTCCCACGACTACATCGGGATGTGGTCGATATATCTTTTTCGGAAAGAAGAAAAATTACAGCACAGCTCTGCTACCTTTCTGCCAATATACAACACACAAATTTAATCCAGAGTAAAGAAAATATAGTGCAGTTGTGCACATTAGATTTTAAGCTATAGCTTTTATAGAAACAAGGTAAAGTACAGCATAAAACCGTCACCTTCCTGCACACTACGCTACACGATCAGAATTTTCTAAGGTCGTTTTCAGGGTGAGCGAATAGGCTATTTCAAGAAAAGAGGGCGTCGCCGAGCGGGAGCTTGCTACGGTGAGAATTTTAAAAGATCGTTTGCACGGTGAGCGAATGGGCTGCTTCAGATCATGAATTGGGTCGATGGCGTCGCAGGTGCCACCGATCGGGACTTACTACAGTTAAAAATGTTAAAAGTTTTCTCACTATAAGCTAGTAAGTTGTTGTAGGCCCTGAAACGGGGAGAAGGCGCCTCAGTGACCACCGAACGGGAGTTTAATAGGGTGAAATTTTTCATGGATCGCGAACCAGCTTGTCTTATGAAATAAATAGTAGTAGAAAAATACATACAAAACACAAAAATTCTTTATAAATACGGATCTAAAATCAATTGTGTTTATTTAAATGCAACTTGTTTGTTTATAAATTCTTTTCATTTGCGTTATTTAGAACAATTAATTAAATTTATTTTAAACTATTTACATATGTTTATTACACATATTTTAAAACTATTTTAAAAAATTTTGAGATGAAAAATATTATTATTAACATTTTAAATTTTAGTTTGATATAAATTAGACAATGCATAAATTCAAAGAATATATAAATTTTTGAAAAACTTTTTGAACACAAATATTTGGCATTTTTTAATATTTAAACATATATATATATATATAATAAATATTAAATTGTTCCAAATATCTAAATTTAAGGGTTATTACCATTTTAAACAATTACTATGAGCAATCCCAATACTACTATTGTATACATATATATATATATATATATATGTTACCATTAAAGCCCGAAAGCCTTTAATGTGCAGATTACCTTGAGTTATCCATTAAATTGCAGAATGTAGAGTTTTCCGTATTTTAACTAGGTAATCTGCACATTGGCGGCTTCCGTACCGTTAAAGTTCAAAAGTTTGTTTCTCTCATTTCCTTTCCCTTCTCCTTTCCCATTTAGTTTGGTACCGCCGTTTAATTTTATTTCTCACAAGCTGCCTTCGGCGACCAACAGATTCGTGATCCTTGAAGAAATACGTTCATATGATACTACAACTTTGTGGTGCCTGCGGTGCCGTTTCAGGACCTACAACAGCATATTGACATATATTGCAAATAGCTTTATTGGAAATTTTAACTGTAGTAAATTTTCGCTCGGTAGCACCTGCGGCATCCACTTCACATTTCAGTATCTGAAACAGCCTGTTCTCTCACAGTGTTATAATTTTTGGAAATTCCCGCCTTATTCCCGTTTTAAAACGAGACACCAATAGCTTGCAACAATAGCTTGCTCGCTCATAGTGCAACTAACTTTGAAAATTGCAACTGTAGCAAAACTAAAAGCGCCATCTTGCGACAGAGATTTGCAACAAGTACTCTTCAATTCCAATTCAAATAACTTTTAAAATGATGTATTACTTATGAAATAATGTTAATTAGAAGCTGAGATACAAAAGTAATTTAAACATTGTTATAAAAAGATTTTGTCTGACTTTTCCATGGTTTTCCCCTTAACTTGCGTAATTCCCGAATAAATAGTGTTTGTTTGCTTTATTGAATTAACGTGATTATTTAGATATCGAAAAATAAATAAATAACATTATGTCAATTTCCTTAATTGCAATGGTATTTTAAACCGTTTGATTCTTTCAATTTATAGATGATTGATTCTACCAACCAATGTGTTGATTGTTCAATTGTATTAACTTGATTCTTTATATAACAAAAAATAATAAATAACATTTAATTTAAGCGTACAGAAACGTTGCTTTTGTTTTGCTAAGGATCTTATTTCCACTTTAACGAGTGCCTATTATGTAAAGTGCCGATTAACGACTGTCTAGTCGGTATGTGCAGATTACCTACGTAATTTGAGAAATGAAGCAATTTTCCACACTTTAACAGATCACCCTAGTTAATGTGCAAATTACCTAGCTAATCTGCAGATTAACTGATTTGTGCACTTTAGCGGTAACATATACATTAATGTTGGTGCATATTGAGGGAAAAAAGTGTTTTAATTTGTTGCTGAGTTTCAGATTCATTATTAAATAACTTTTTTCTTAGTAATTATACAGATTGTACTCACAGAAATATGTATATGTTTTAAAAAATAAAATTTACTTGATAATTATCAATCAGACGGACCTTTTTTATTGCATATTACAGAACATTAGATACAGGGTTCCCAGGGAGAACAGGGAAAACCTGGAAAAGTCAGGGAATTTGAAATTACTGAAAAAAGTCTGGGAAATATCAGGGAAAATTGTAAATATTGCTCAAAAACCTGGAAAAATGATGATATAAACTTGGAAAATGCTTTTTGAGCATTCAATTTATATCGCAAGTCATGTTACTATGTTGTGTTTTATGTCATGAGCTATGTTCTGTTTTATACTGTGAGCTATTTTTTTATGCCGCGAACCGAATTTTGTGACTAGAATTTTCTAAAAAAAAAAAAAAAAAAAAAAAAAAAACCTGGAAAAGTCAGGGAATTTTATTTTTGAAATTGAGTGGGAACCCTGTAGATAAATTCTGTTATCTTGTACTTGCAATATCTGTTTAAATTTAACCCAAGATTACTAAATAAAATATCATAATATTGAGAAATGTACAATACTACTATGTGCAATATTATTACATATTTCAATCTTAGGAGATGCTTACCGATGTGGCTAATCTATCTACTCTCATACATGTTTCTAAGACATTTATCGTTTATTGTTGTATAAACCAAACACTCTTCCTATTGACCTATTTTTGGGGGCATATAAGCATAGCTGAAAACTTTCTATATTTATTCCGGAATGTTGTTAGTACCTGCTCTTTTTTCGCACAGTATTCTTTGTAGAGTAATGTTCTCCAATATATAATTACGATCAAATATAAAGAAAATTACTCTAAAAAGAATACGGTGTAAAAAAAGGGTGGGTCTAACAACAACGCGGAATAAATTAAAAAAAAATAGTGCTATGTATAAGTTTTTCATTATTCTTAACATGTGAATCAAGCGTAAAAAAAAAAAAAAAAAAAAAACTGAATTCTAAATGATAAAAAGAATTTGTGTCGCGTTTAGCAACTTAATGGTCATTTTTAATTCTTAATTTTAATTTTTAATTTTTTAATCTTAATTTGGCATTCTACATAGTAGTAAAATAATACCTTTATTACGTTTTCACGTTTTATTCACGATTAGTTACTTTCTTGTGGCAGCGACCAACTTTTTTTTTCAAAAGAAATAGTTTAAATAAAACTGGAAACAATAGGAACATTTGATTTGGATAAATCTCTGAAATTTAGTACACAGGAATTGAGCACAGAAATAAACTTCAATTATGTTTTGAAATTAAATAAATATTAAAAAAAAAAAAAAAAAAAAAAAAACAGCACACTAGTTAAAAGTTAAATATTCATAAATAACTGTTCATATTAACAATTTGTATCACAGCGAATTTTAAATAATTTTATAAATTTCTACTATGAATGATATTTTAAAGTAAATAAAATTTTAATAGAAAACTTTTCTAAAATTGCTTCTTAACACGCAATTTTGATTTGATTCAATTTTATAGTAAAAAAGATTCTCTAATAAATTTTCCAATTAAGGACGTAAATAGCAATTTATTTTTTAATATTACTTTAATGAAAATACATTCAATACTAAAATTCTATTTTAATATATATTGAAATTAATTTTGATAGTGAATAACAATTTCCTTTCTTAACCTTGCATTAAACTTTTTTTTACTTATAAAATGACAAAAGTAATTTTATGAAATAATGTAATAGAAATTTACTACGCAATTATATGTTTTGTAATTGAAAAACTTGTTTCTCTACTTTTCTTAATATTTTTCTAAATTATATTTAGTCAATAATAAGAAAAGAAAAATGTAAAATGAATAAATTAATTTTTAAATTTAAAATAATTATTATCCATCAGTTTAAATAAAATCGCGGTTAAATAAATTAATGACATAATGTATCATAATAAATTGTGTATCTACACTGTTAAAAAAATGCAGAAAAAATACAGAAATTCTCTGTAATTTCAGAAAAAAAGGCGTAAATTACGGAAAAATTACGTAGACAAAACGTATTTTACGACTTTTTTTCTGAAATTACAGAGAATTTCTGTATTTTTTTCTGCATTTTTTTAACAGTGTATTATCAGTGTTTTAGATATTAGAATAATTTGGAACATATACGTTGCAGCACCCAGGTCTCGTTAAGGTCTTTTTTTTTTTTTTTTTTTTTTTTTTTTTTTAGATACATCTATTATAAGTTTGAATAATTTTGTATAGCTAATAAAAATATATTTTTTATTGTTGATTTATTGTGGAAGTCTTGGAGGAATGTAATACAGAGGCTGTTCGCACATTTTTTAGACGATTTTGATGAAGTGTACTGAAGCAATTTCACTCATATTTCGTGTTTTATTTGTTCAGTTGGATAGCCCTTGTTCTTAACTATCATTCTACATCGTAATTTCTATGATAATAATGCTTTTTATAATATCCGAAGAGGTATATTTTTCTACTCCTCTTAAACGGCTTTCCAGAGTCCACAAAGCGTTGTAGGTCGGTGTTTGGATAATGTTGATTTTAAGAGTCGAAAAACACAAAAATCCAACAGTGATACATCAGAAGATTTAGCAGGAATGTCAGTGAAGGGTATGGTTTTAATTCCCGTTTTTTGTTCCATTTTTTTCTAGAAAAGCAATTGCGGATTGCGATGTGTGGCTGCTTGTTTTGTCTTGATACATTTCAACGGATTGATAGCATTGTTGATAAAGATCTGGATTTTCATTTTAAAAATTGGAATTAAAATATGTTCTTGAGAGTATTTAGAGTTGATTTTGACATTTTTGTCACATTTTTTTGCTTTTATCTTGCGCTTGTATGAAAAAACCAGTGGCAATCATAAATCCTTTAGAAAAACTCTATTTTGATGCTTTGAGCCATGTAGCAATTTTTTTTCTCCACTTTTGTGATAATAAATTGACCCTTTTTTATTGCAACTACTTAAATAGACCCAAGATTCATCTGTTGTTGCAACATTTTTCCATTTTTCTCCTGATAAATGCTTTTCATAAAGATTTCACTAAAAACTATCTTTGGAAAGAGTGGAAACCTATCCTTCCATCCACTGCCATTTTAAAAGCGCATTTTTGCATGTAAACAAAAATTATAAATATCAGAAGATAAATAAAACTTCCAGAAATATAACTGTTGTGAAAATAAAATTCTCCATGCAAACGATTTTTTCTTACTGCGAAATAAAATCGTCTAAAAAATGTGCGAACAGCCTCTGTAAAGGGAGATGGCATGTCCGAAGAATGCTTAATAAAAGCATTGCAGTTTTTTAAATAGAATATAAGGCAATCGAAAAACAATATTCAATGAAAAAACCACTTATAAAGATACACCAAGGCATTTTTATTAATCTTGAATATAAATGCACTTTTTTTTTCTTTTATCCAACATACTAACCTTTCTTTTATAAAATCAGAAATACTGCAATGTAAAAAATTAATTATCTCTCGACTAGGACTTTTAAAAAGCCTAGAAAATACACATAGTATTTCGATTAGTTTTTAAAATTATTTGTTAAATCAAATATATGGCTGTGTGAACAAACGTCTTTTATTATTTAATCCAACATACTAAAAATTCGTAATAAAATTAGAAATACAGTAAATCCAAAATTTTCCATTATTATTCTACTAGAACTTTAAAACAGAAAATACTTACAAGGATCATTTCGATTATCTTCTGAAAGTTATTTCTTGAATAAAAAAAGTTGTTTTGGGAACAAATTATTATTTTTTCTATGTATACAACACACCAAAATGTCTTTAATAAACTTAATAATAATACTCGAAACACTTAGATGCCAAATTTAGCATTATTGCTCTACTAGGAATTTAAAACAGAAATAAATAAATAAATAAATAAAATACAGAGAGTATGTAAGGGTTAGTTGATGGCAGCCTGTGGGTTTTCCTCCATTATTGCTTCGTTAACTATCTGAAAGTCAGAAATAACAAGTGGTATAAAACCCAGCTCTTTTTTTAGAAGTTTAAAAGAAATTAAGGGTGACTTTCCAATATTTTTTTTTAACTTAAATTTAATTTAAAACACCTTTTAATGTTCAAAAGTTTAAGTAACTCACCGATACGTTCTTAGCTTGATGGTCAACCAGATAGAATCCCTTAGCAACAGTAGTGTGCTTTCCTTACTAACACTCCAAAAGCACAAGAGTGTACTAGAGATAATTTAAATAGTTTAATTGGAAAAATATTTCACTGTGTTCACCTTAAAATATCTTAACGGAAATGACATACGAGTGAACTCTAAAACTTTCTAACATGCAAAATCTTGCTCCAAGTATATTTTGACACTTTCTCCGGAACCTATGCCAGCTAATCAAAATTTGACATGACACCTTTCCTTCAACTATTCCTACTCTCAAGGGAAAACGTACGTTTGCAATCTCACATCGATTTTGGATAACTGAGTGAGGGGGCATCATTACCTTGTTAGTATTTTGATAAACTTTTTAAATTATTATTTCAATCAAATATCTCATTTTCTGAAAAAGTTACTTTTTACCATGTTTTTATTAACTCCGATTCTTGTTTGTTTGTCCGGTACAAACCTTGCAATCGATTTTTAACTAACTTCATTACTAGCTAGACATTTGAGAATTTTAGAATAGTTCGGAACCCGATGACAAAACTATGCTTCGAAGCTTGTTTTTCGAATTTTTAATTAGTTTTCTTTCGATTAATTAAAATATGAAAATAATAACCTCCTAATAGCTATAAAAATAGCCATTAAAATATTAGCTATAGCTTAGTTGTTGCCAAAACAAAATTACGAGTTTATTTTCTGTCGACTTAAAGATAAATACGTTTAATTAAACGTGAACTTAAAAAATTGTAAAAAGATAAATTATGCATCTCACAAAAAATTGACGTCATTATCACTTTAAAAATATTATACGCATTGATAAAGTGCTAATGCTACAGCTATGATCCAGCAGAAAAAAAATGTTTATAAAAAGTTTTTTATCTTATAAATATTCTTACCCAACACACAAAAAGTTCTTTGATAAAAACTATAGTACTCGAAATATTGTTATGCCAAAGTTTTCCATTATTGCTCTACTAAAGCTAAAAAAGAGAAAATAATACAAATAGGGAATATTTAGATTAACTTTTAAGTAAAATATGTTATTATGTGAACAAAATGTCTTTTCATAAAGTTAAAAATACTGTAATGTTAAAATGTTGAGTTGTTTCTGTTTTTAGGATTTAAAAAGTTAAATAAACTTTCAAAAGGTATTTAAATTAGTTTTGAAAATTTTTATTTGAAACAAATATCTAGTTTCTAACTAAATACATTATTAAATAAACTTTTTTTTGTACACTATTTTAATGCAATTATGTTTCAAGTTTCACTTTTACAATTATTGAATAATTTTCATTCAAGAATACAAAAATTAAATCGTATAAACAAGCGTATCGATCTCCAATACTTTGCTGGAATACTGAGAATCTTTAGTAATAATTTCTCACAATACATTTTTAAAGAGGAACTCGCTTACGAATTGTGAGATTTAAACGTTGAAGATAAAAAAGATAAAAATAAACTTTAATCTTTTAAGCATATTAAGTATTTATCACCTTAAGACACGTAAAAAAGAAAACTTTCGCTTTTAAAATTTATTAGAAACTTTTATAAAAAACTATTTTACAGGATTTGCTTTTAAGATGGTATTCAAAGTGATGCATTATTCAAATCTTGATCTTAATAAGAATATACATATATCTGTTATTATATTTGTTTTGTTTCTCAAAGAATTACGATCGGGAAAGAAAATCATATAATCTGATAAATTTCTTTGATACAAATTTTAATATGTATTTTCTGCACATAGCACAAGAGAATTAACATGCATTTTTCAGATACACAAATCCCCGTTTTGTGTCGAATGCGGAATAATTACAATTGATGATTGATGATTGGTTTACAGGGTGTCTCAAAAAACATCAGATATAATGGAAGATAAAAGGGAAAATTTGATCAAAGGTTATTTTCAGTTCTGCTATGGGGTTCTATGTTTTCAAAAAAAAAAAAAAAAAAAAAAAGTGTTTACAACATTGGTTTGTCAATCTTTGTTTTTCTGTTTGTTCACTTTCTCATTTGAATAAATAAAGTTCCTAAAAAATATATATAATATCTTATTTAGGTTTCTCAGCTTTGTTGTAGATTGCTGTCTATTAAAAATCACTGGTGTACCAAAACCTGCCTTGTGTGCAAGGACATACAAAAGCATTCGAATATATTTCTGTTAGAGAGGTATTTTTTGTCAAAGCACATTTCAGCAATTTTTATATTGCACTAAACACAACATAAAAATGGTACATTTTTCAAACAAAATAAAAAAACATTTCCTATATAAAATATATTACTGATATTAGGGATTTATTTATAACACCACACAGAAATGTTAAGAAATTTTTAGAGAAGCAACGATAAAATTTGTGAAACAGTAACGGGTAAGTATAGTTGGAAAGAATTTTACAATCTATTCATTCGCAAAAGTTTTTTTTTTCCCTCCCAGAATTTTATTTTGAATAATAAAAAAAAGAAAAGAAAAGAAAAAGAAACGCATTTTTTGACGAAGCTCCTTGAATTTCCAAATAAATAATTTTAGATGCTCGTATAACTGATGGCTGAAGCTCCCACTGTACAACTTCTACAGAAATGTATTCGCAGATTGGCTTTACGAATTCGCAAGTCACAATTTTAATAACAAACTCTTAAGTGGTTTAATATTTTTTCCCCCTTTAAAGAAAAGTTGGTCGCGGTAACTTGGTCGATAAAGAGCACCGAGCTCGTAATTGGAAGATTGCGAGCTCGATATTCGTGCCGACAAAAGACCGTCGTGTATACTAATATTGGTTGTGAACGTAAAATCCGTCGTGGTCGCAATGTCCTCCGTCTTCCTATCCAAATTGCACATCTGGGGGTCACCGAAGCGAAAAAGCCATCACCTTTATGGAGTATCAAATTTGTGATGGCATGTCTCCGGACCATCGTTAGGGGTACCTCCCAAAGCAATTACTCATTGCGCCGTACAAGTGTGACGTTAAACCCAACATCCATCCGTTAAACATTTTATCTATCCTTAAAAGAAGAAGAAAATATAATCTTTTCCAAAAACAAAAAGGCAAAGAAAATTTTCACAAAGTTGAAATTAATTTTTTGAAGGCAGTAAAATATTAACATTATATATCATTGTATATAAATATTTATGCTTTTAAAAAATATATATATTATCATTAATAATTTGGCTAGTTTTATAAAACGTCCGTCTTATTCGCTATCTGTGACATAGATTTATGAGTTCTGTAATTCTACAAGTAATGCGTAGAATTTTTGTAATTTTTGCAATTTTTTTAATATATTTTTTATTTACTTTTACTTCTACATAACTTTCTCATATGTGTATCATTATTGTTATACTCAAATTTAGGTCCACACATGCTTTGTTTTGTGTAACAGAAGAAAATTTGAACAATATGGGACGAAAATTAGAATACTCTTTACATTCTTTGAACTTTATATTAAAATTTACTGACACAAATGTTTTTATTAAGTATTTTATAAACATCTTTACATTACATCGAAACAACTATATGCATATTATAATACATAGTTTTTTAATACTACTTTTTTTTTTTAGTAATAAGGGAGAGGCATTGCGACTACCCTGTATGATTTATTTTATTTCTCTTTACATATAATAGATAAATGGGGAGAGTATGTCAGAAAGTTATTTTTATTTTATTATTAATTTTTTTTAAATGTTGCACAAATATATAGAATGCTTGTAAAAGTAAAAAACTTCTTTGAAATAGAATTAATATTACTGAAAATTATGAAAAATCACATGCCGAAAAGTAATTTTTATTACATTTATATATTTGAACTGCAGCAAAATCACTTAAACGAAACTGATTTTATACGTAACATTCGATAATAAAAAAAATATATATGGAGAGTAAAAATAAAACAAACCATACAATTTGTTCGACTGTACTGAAGATAATGGAAAAGTAATATTTCATGTCCTTTGTAGTTTTATTTATTGATTTTCTTCCAATAAAAATAAAAGTGGACGAAATTAGGTTTTTCTTTCTTATAAGTAATACAACTTTCACTCTTAAGTGCCAATCTGAGTATTAAGTAACATGGTGTGTTGATTGTGTTACGCTGAGAAAAATAAAAATGAAATATATAAAATGAAGAAAAAATCTTTTCCATAACTATTTAAAAACATAAGCTAAAGTTTTTTCATAAAAAATAATCTATTCTAAAAGAAATATTAGAATTTCTTTTCACCAGAAAATTTAATATGCATCTTTTTACTCCCATATAGTAAAAAAAAAAAAAAAAAAAGTTTTTGGTTCAAAATTCGACATTATGTTTTTGCTATATTTATACATTTTGAGGCTTCAGTTAGTATATTTATTTCTGTGTGTGACTGTGTATGTACGAGACTGTTACCAGCATAGTTATTGACAGGAAGTGCAAAACCTGTATTCTATAGTGTAGAACTTCGCTTATGCAAGTAATTGGGACATACCATCTTTCGGAGAATCGAAATATTCGGATACTGGAGAATGCTTCAATTTTAAGATAAAGGACAAAGATATGCACTATTTCTTACTATGATTACAAATGCTTAATAAAAAATAAATGAATATCAAAATAGAAACAAGAATATAACACCTGAATTTTAATTTTGAAATTAATAACTTCTTTCATATTTCACAAGTGTATGAGGCAAAATTTTGTTTGTTGGACACAAGGACGGTCTGCGAATTTTACATAGAAAGAATGTGAAAAAAAAAATAATAATAAACAAATAAATGAAACAAAAAATAGATTTCGCATACATAGAATGTCTGCAAAATTTGAACACTAGAAAAATAAATGAATTTTGTTTAACCGAGAGTTTTGGTTAACAGTATTTCGGATAGTAAAGGTTTCATTGTATATAACTTGAGAATTTTACTTGAGATCGAAGGAATAGTTAATGTACAGGGACATATAAAATTATTCCTCTATATATAGTGTCCGTGGGTGAAATTTCTCGTTAGTATATTTTAATATTTTTAGACTTAACTAAATAAAATGAAATTAAAATATATTTTTAAATGTACAAAAGTATATTTTAGATAGACTATACATAAAAATATTCATCTCTTGTTTACAAGACCAAGCAAAAGAATATCCGTGCTATGTTTATAATTAACTTGAAGTACACTTGGCCGACGCATTTCTCTCTCTCTTTCTCTTTTTATTTCTGTTCTAAATTTAAGTATATTGTTAGATTCATACAGTGTTGAGCATAATTCATTTTAAAAGTAATTGAATTATAAATGAATTACAATTAAATTATAACTATATTTTTTTTTTGTCAATCGATTAACAAGTAATTGATTACAAATAAATTGAATAAGTAATTCAATTTATTTGTAATCAGTTACTTGTTTATTGATTGACAGCAAAATAATTATAATTGTAATTTAATTGCAATTCAATTGTAATTCAATTACTTTTTAATCAATTATGTCCAACACTGGATTCATATTTAGTTTATTAATTACAGTAGAGCACGGATTATCCTAGGAATTGGGTGGCAAAGGCATCGCGGATAGTGAAAATTGCGGATAACCCCAAAAAACAGTAAAATAGGGTGCAAACATAAAAACAAAAACTATGTTTTATTGTACAAAAAACATAACGTGTAAATTTTGAACAGTAAAAAAAAAAAAAAAAAAAAATACTGTAGTGTTATCAAAATAAATAAATAAATAAATAATAAAATAAATAATAAAATGAATAAATAAAATAAAATACGACTGTTCAGTTATACATTAAAAAAAAAAGTCAGTCACCTGTTTTTGCTTCTTGCTTTGAAAACACCTTTTCTTTATTCTAGACTAGCAGGCAACGCCCGCTTCGCTGGTCCCTATTTTTAAATGAATCACTATAATGAATTCTCAAAATTGCATTAATTTTTATCACATGAAAAAAAAGAGAAACAAAATCTGAGTAGGAAAAATGTCGCACCGGGTTCTCACTGCCTTCGGAAAAAATTCCCAAAATGCTCTAACTCTTATTTCTATTATTTTCCCACTTCGCCCCCCCTCCTGTCTATCCTAATAATTTTACAAATTTGAAAATATCCGCAATCGATTTGTAAGTATCAAAAACCTCTATGCACCAGTTTTGAACGATATATCTCTATTTTTATTTTTTTACCGCTCTACTCCCCCCCTTCCCGCCCTCCCAATAATTTTAAAAATTCGAAAATATCCGCAATCGATTTGTAGGTATTGGAAACCTCTATGTACCAATTTTGAATGATCTAACTCTATTTTCTTTTTTTTTTGCCCCTCTGCCCCCCCTTCCCGGCCCTCCTAAGAACTTTACACTTTCGAAAAAATCCCCATTCGACTTGCAGGCCTCTAAAATCTATCTGTACCGATTTTGAACGGCCTAACTGTATTTCTATTTGTTTTTGACCATAGCCCCCCCTTCCCGCCCCACCTAATAATTTTAAAAATTCGAAAATATCCGCAATCGATTTGTAAGTATCGAAAACATCTATATACCAATTTTGAACGATCTAACTCTATTTTTATTTTTTTGCCCTCCCCCTCTCCCTCCCCCTTTCCCGGCCCTCCTAATAACTTTACACTTTCGAAAATATCCCCATTCGACTTGCAGGCATCTAAAACCTAACTGTACCAATTTTGAACGGCCTAACTGTATTTCTATTTGTTTTTGCCCCATAGCCCCCCCCCCTTGCCGCCCCTCCTAATAATTTTACAAATTCGAAAATATCCGAAATCGATTTGTAGGTATCGAAAACCTCTATATACCAATTTTGAACGATCTAACTCTCTTTTTATTTCTTGTCCCCCCCCCTCTCCCCCCCACTGCTGCCCCACCTGGGGGCTAAATTTCTAAAATTCCAGAAATTGGTTTTTAGATATTTGTATTAGCTGTATTTTAGAGCAAAAACTTCACGCATATCTATTTTTTTGTTTGAGATATATAGGATTATGCGAAATCACGTTTTTACGCATGTGAAATCACATTTTGCCCCACCGCCCCCCTTGGGGACCGAATTTTGAAAATTCCAGAAATTGATTTTTTGACATTTGTATTAGCTATATTTTAAAGCAAAAATTTTACGGATATCTGTTTTTTTGTTTGAGATATGAAGGATTTTGTGAAATCACGTTTTGCCCCCCCCCCTCCCCCCTTGGGTAGCGAATTTTGTAAAATCGCTTCTTAGTGGATGCCTACGTCATAGAAAGAACATTGTCACAAAATTTCATGCTTCTAGGTCCAGGGGTTTGGTCTGGGCGTTGATAGATCACCCCCTCACTCACTAACTCACTCAGGAAGTGTTCTTTTATATATATAGATTGTATTTTCCTTAACATGAGTTTTTAGGCCAAATGTGTGTCGTCGTCTTGTTCCTCTAAATATTGAAGTAATCCGTCTACGTTGTGCAAAGCAGTATTATGTGTCATCAGCGTAGACACCTCATTGTCTTCACTTTCACATTTTCCACCAGCACCGGTTCGTGGGTGTTGTTCATACCCCGGCTCACTCGCGTGGCACTCCAGCCACTCTTCTGTGTTCTCTTCGTCGACATTCTCATCTCCGGGAGCGGATATTATTAGGTCAGCAAGTGTAGCGGTCGGCATGACATCATTCTCTTCTTCACAAATGTTTTGTTTGACATTTATTTCGATATTCGGAAAGAGTTTTCTCCCTGAATTAACAGGGGTTGAGGGTTTGATGCAATCCCACGCAAACCCAATATCGTAAATGCTATCCAAAATTGTATAATTCATTCAAACGTCTTTAAGATCGCAGCCTTCTTAGATTTTTGACAGGAACAACTTTGTTGTATATGTTATCTTCATGGTTGTAACGACTTCCTGGTCCATAGGTTGTATCAGTGCAATAAAATTTGGGGGCAAGAACTTTGCGAAGATTTACCCGTCAGAAAATATAATTATACTTGAGGTGGGCGGGAAGGCGCGTTGTCAATTGACAAAACAGTCTTCGTTGGCAATTTTTTTGAGTCAAAATGTTTACGTACTTGAGGCACAAAAATTTTTTCGAACCATTCTTGAAAAATTTGTTGGTTCATCCAACCTTTTTTTTTTTTTTTGGTTGAAATAATCAACAGGTAATTTTTCTGCTCTTGTCCCCTTAAAAGACCTCGGCTTTTTAGATTTACCGATTGCAAGAAGCCTAAGTTTGTGACTACCCGCAGCGTTGCTGCATGGCAAGATTGTAATTTTTTCCTTGCTACTTTTGTGACCTGCCGCTTGATGTTCACTTTCAAATGCTAAAGTACGAGTGGGAAGATACTTCCAAAAAGGCCCCGATTCATCAGCGTTATAAATTTGTTCATATAAATTTGTTCAGACAACACAAACTTTTCAAATTCACCTAAAAAATCATCAGCTGCTTGTTGATCACCACTCAGCTTCTCTCCGTGAACTGTCTCTCTAATTCATGACGTTTTATAAAACGATGTAACCAACCGGACGTCGCACTAAAATTGTATCTTAAATACGCAGTAGGACAGCATAACCTCTATTTCTAAAGTAGAAAGATCCTTTTCCTCCTAAAACCATCAAAGAATTTCCGAGAAGGCTATAGGTACAGCGCCTAGAATACATAGTTTGTAAAATGACGAGCAAATCAGTGCTGTAAAAATTAAGCCTCTCACCAGAGGTCAGTGCGATCGAATTTATTGCTTGAAAAACTTCCTGTTGGTTAATTATGTGCTTAGATCACGTGATTGAGCAGACGAAACTGGGAAATCCAATCAACTCTTCTATTTGAGCAAAAAATTCGATCGCAGCGCTATCTGAGAAGCTTATTTTTTAAGCATTCGATCATAAGCACTTGCTACACTGTACCCTGTAAAAAATAGTTTCTTGAAAACGAGCTAAATTGTCTCAAAATAGCTCCGAAACAATATATACTTAAATTTGAAAAACCCACATTTACTCATTTTTGAACAAATTGACATGCTCAAAAATGGGGTTGACCAATAAAAATCCCAATATCCCCATGTTTGACTTGTCAATATACTCAAATATGAGTACATGGGTTTTCAAATTTAAGTATATATTGTTTCGGAGCTATTTTGAGACAATTTAGTTCCTTTTTAAGAAACCATTTTTAACAGTGTATATTCTAGGTGCTGTACCTAGAGGATTATGATGCACAATAAACATTTCGGTAATTTTCGACCTTCGCACTATAGAACCTATTGTATTCTCCCTGTTGTTGGCTTGGATTAAAATTTGGTTTTTTGGAGGTTAGTAATTAATTTTTAGTGCTAGAGGCCTATTTCAGTCGGTACAGTTGTCGAATTTTTATTGGTCACTCTTAATTAGTGCTAGAGGCCTATTTCAGTCGGTTTATTGAATGGGGATTTATTGAATGAAGTCCCCCCACGGCACAACTTTGACATGAGTCCCCCCCCAGGCCCAACTTTGACATGAGTCCCCCCCAAGGTACCCCTATTTCAGTCGGTACAGCGTTGTCGAATTTTTATAATACACTCTTAATAGTGCTAAGGGCCTATTTCAGTCGGTTTATTGAATGGGGATTTATTGAATGAAGTCCCCCCCTAGGTACCCCTATTTCAGTCGGTAGAGCGTTGTCGAATTTTTATAATACACTCTTAATAGTGCTAAGGGCCTATTTCAGTCGGTTTATTGAATGGGGATTTATTGAATGAAGTCCCCCCAAGGCACAACTTTGACATGAGTCCCTTCCAGGCCCAACTTTGACATGAATCCCCACCAAGGTACAACTTTGACATGAGTCCCCCCAAGGCCCAACTTTGACATGAGTCCCCCCCCAGGCCCAGCTTTGACATGAGTCCCCCCAAGGCCCAACTTTGACATGAGTCCCCCCCCAAGGTACAACTTTGACATGAGTCCCCCCACAAGGCACACCTTTGACATGAGTCCCCCCCAAGGCACACCTCCCCCTCATTGGGAAAAAGAGAAAAAACGTTGTTTTGCGGCTATAAGACAGTTTGGACTTCCAACGTTATTTGTTACAATATCTGCAGCTGAAACACATTGGTTTGATTTAATGAATACTTTATCATGGAATTTAGATCGTCACGAATTAACTAAAGAAGAATTTGCCGATATTAACAAGTTTAGCAGTAGGCCTCTGGCACTAAATTAAAATCTGTCAATGTCAGATTTTCATGTTTTAAATAATGAAATAATGTCGTGTCTGTATAATTTTATTTATTTATTTATTATTATTTTTTTTTTTTTCGTGGCTCTCGTACTTGCGGATAATAGGTGCTCTACTGTATTACATAATTGCTCAAAATTAGTCGGATAAGTTTCAAAGAGTGACGTGGGGGACAAATATCTAAGTAATTTCAAATAAATAAATAATAATAATAAATAAAGACAGATTTAAATATTTTATAAATTTAGCTACAATATTCAAGCGGAAGAGGCAAAGGTTCGGTAGTACACCCCCCACACATAAATTTCTGTTGAATATAACAGTATCAGAATCTGTTTTGAAATATAGTTTAGTGTTCTTTACAATTGTCCAAATACATGATTTCTTATTCGATACCTTAACACTTAGAGGGGGAATGATAATTTCGCTCATTTAAAATCAAAAACCATCAGAGTTTATGAACAGCTTTAGAAGAGAAGAAATAAATGTAGTTTTTTTTCTACGCTATAAAAATAAGATTTTATTAAAAAAAAAAAAAAAAATCTGGGCGAGTTTTTTGCAGTTGAGAAATAAAAATTAGGTGAGACGTAGTATATCCTGCACCCCTGAAAATGCCAAACTGTAAAATATGTCTAATTTAAATTTAGAAAAAAAAGTGTGAATGCCATACCAGTTTATTTTTTTAAATATACATAACGTTATTAACGTTAACGGTTGAACATAACGGTTTTTCAAATATTTTAAAATGTTTTAAACACAGTCTAACTAAATTTCCCTGACATAATAATGTAAACAATTTATGCTATTTTAGTTATTATACAGTATATCTGAGAAACATTTTCGGATATATATTTGCATATCTTTCGGGAAAATCTCACAAATGCGGCATCTTTTCATCTCTGGATCATCCATTCATCATGGCGTATTTAGTATCTATATAATATTTCTCTAACGCGGACCAGTTCTTATTAAATTTTATCGAAACGACACGATAGTTATGCAATTAACAAAATACGCGAGGATAAAAAATAATGTTTATAAATGAACGATATTTAAGCACGCGGGCTCAACTTAATGATCCAGTAAGAAAAAAAAATGACATTATTTGATAGAAAAATGTATTTTTAAAAGTTGTTTCTTCAGAATTTTTTCAAGCGTCATTTTAAACCTAGCAATGCTTTAAAGATATGTACAGAATATGAATTATTATCATAAATGGACTAAAAATGCAATCATAAAAAGTATAATCAAAATAGGAATTAGTTTAAAAAAAAATATGCAAAATTAAATTAATATAAAATTATCCTTTAACAAAAATTAAAGAGCACGCTTTTATTGAAATGTGAACTAAAAAGCATAAAATATCTGTCCTTATAGTATTAGAATGCAAAGTAAGAGAAAGTCATGCACTGTTAAAAATATTGCAGTAAAATTATGGGCAAAGCCCGGCAGCAGAGATTCCAGACATTGCCCGTAAAAAAAAACATTTAGATAATGAATGATGTATCGCAAAGTAATTTTACGTTGCATGAATCATACAACCAACCTGTAAAAAAAGTAGTATTGACCGTAAAATTAAAAGTTAAAGATTGAGTTTCTCGAATACTTTTAATGTTGAATATATTTAACATTCAAATTATGCATAAAATTATTTTCTATTAAGATTATTTTAAAATTAAAATTTGCTATTTTTGACAAAATTAAAAAGTCAGTCAATTCTCATATTAGAATAATTTAGAATTAAACAAAAACCATTTTTAAAAAATCTCCCCTGACTGGGCTCGAACGTTAGACCTTTAGGTTCGTAACCCGGAGCTTTACCTCACAGCCACAGCGTTCACGTAGGGAAAGTCTTTTTTTACAATATAGATTTTTTGTTTGCTCCCAGTGCGGTTACAAACATACATACAAACTTACATACAGGTGAAGCTAATAAAAGCGTGTTAAAAAAGCCATCATCAACATGGTGACATAAATTTAAAAGGCGTCATAGGAGTTCTATACTAAAACTGTACTGCCTGTGGAAGTAGGAAAACTGGGTCGTCTGCCATGAATTTCATTTTGAAACCTTTCTTTGAATGATTTTTGTTCCACTATTGCACAATATTAAATTGATTCTAATAATAATTTGACTTCTAGTAAATTAAAGTTTTAATTAGGTAGTGAAATTGGTATAATATTTATGAGTTTCAAATTTTAAAGGTACATAAGAAAAGAAAATAAAGTGCGAAAATTTCGCTAGGGTATGTTAGTACTAAATAAATTATTTTATATACATATCAATGAATTAAAAATGATGCTGAAATACACTTGTATTATTGCTATTTAAATTTATTGGAAATTGTTACATTTAAATTAAATTGTTTTTAAATTGTGTAAATAGTTTTAAAAAGTCACAATTATGCTTATTAAATTATTATTCATATTTAACATTGCGACAATAGAGAATTTTAACACATGAATAACGTTTTGAAATTTAAATGTATTCAATGAAATAAAGAGGAATTTGCCTTTATATTAATTTAAACTATCTAATTATATTTAATCGAATTGTATCCGCTATTTTCATTTAAATTAAATTTCTTTGCTTCGAAAATGGCAGCTTTTCAGTAAGACATTAGATAATGATTTTTTTTTTTTTTTATTTAATATATTGCTTTAATTATTTATGAAGCATTTCTAACAAATTGAATTTTTATTCGAAATAATTTTTGTCATTGAAATTATTAATATTATGCTTAAAGTTATTTTAATAATTATTAATTGATTTTATATTTTTGAAACATTGGTACACAATACAAAGATTCAATTTAAATTTAAATGAACCTTTTAATAATTTCCTAATAAGTAACTAATTTAATAAATAATATAAACAATTGCTTAAAATATCAAATTAGTTTTAGAAACTTAAAAATAGAAATTGTTTGATATTGATTTAGAATATAACTTGAGAAGCTGAGGATCTTAAAAAAAAAAGTGAGATTGCTTGTGCCTTTTGGCAATGGCACAAAGCAGTGGAAAAACAATTCTCCTATTTAATATTGCATTTCTTTTTTCTTTCTTTCTTTTCTTTTTTTTTTTTTTTTTTTTTTTTTTTTGTGACGGGGGTAACATTACATGGAATAATCAAGTGCTTAAATATTTATAATATTTATAAATTAGCTGCCCTCGGTCACCAGCAGCTCGCAACCTTGTAAAATCTAACTGTATCTGACGGTGGAAAACTCCCGTTCAGTGGCGCGAACAACAGCTTGTTTGCTTTTCGTGCAAGCGATCTTAGAAAAAATATGACCGTAGAAAAGGTGTCCTCGTCATTTTTCACTCACCTACAACAGTTTGTTTCACTGTACAAAAGACCATTAAAAATTTTGATTATATTTGCAAACCTTGAAAAAAAATCACCATAGAAAACTAACTCGGTGGCGGCTACTTTTGGCCCTGCACACTTTTCAAACATCTACAACAGCCTATTCGTTCACGGTGTAAACGACAACTAAAAATTCTGGCTTTACCAAAGTCGAGACAGCTTCGAAAGTATGCGCATTCGATTCCTTATCCCTCTTCGATTCCTTATTACTTAATAATACGGTTTCTGTAGCTTTAAGATCCGTTTAAAAACGCCCACTAAAAATTCTGGCTTTAGCAAAGTTGAGATAGCTTCGAAAGTATGCGCATTCGATTCCTTATTACTTAACGATTTCTGTAGCTTTAAGCTCCGTTAATTTTTTTTTTTTTCAATACATGCCTTAGCCTTTCCTTATTCCCCTATCTTGTACCTTGTACTACAAACAATCACTGGCCAAATATTGAGAATCAAAGCAGCATTGCACATTTTTAAATTAAATGTATGTTTCAACAAAACTATATAAGTATTATATGTCTTATCTTTTAAAACCATAATATACATTTGTAAAAACATTGATTTAACGTTGTGTTGTTTTTTACCTATAATACATTTTCTTTTCAAAAATATGAGTTTTTCTAAAGATTTTATGATTTTTCATTTATGTGATAGCATTATTTCATAAAAGTATTGTTATGTTAGCTTACCTTCTCTTTCTCTCTCTCTCATACACACAGAAAAAAAAAAAAAAAAAAAACATGTAGCATTATTTCATAAAAATATTGCTATGTTAGCTTACCTTCTCTTTCTCTCTCTCTCTCACACACACACAGAAAAAAAAAAAAAAAAAAACATGTAGCATTATTTCATAAAAGTATTGCTATGTTAGCTTACCTTCTTTTCCTCTCTCTCTCTCTCACACACACAGAAAAAAAAAAAAAAAAAAAAAAAAAAAAACATGTCGCATCATTTCATAAAAGTATTGTTATGTTAGCTTACCTTCTCTTTCTCTCTCTCTCATACACACAGAAAAAAAAAAAAAAAACATGTAGCATTATTTCATAAAAGTATTGCTATGTTAGCTTACCTTCTCTTTCTCTCTCTCTCTCACACACACAGAAAAAAAAAAAAAACACAAAAAAAACAAAAACATGTAGCATTATTTCATAAAAGTATTGTTATGTTAGCTTACCTTCTCTTTTTCTCTCTCTCTCATACACACAGAAAAAAAAAACATGTAGCATTATTTCATAAAAGTATTGCTATGTTAGCTTACCTCCTCTTTCTCTCTCTCTCTCACACACACAGGGGAAAAAAAAAAAAACATGTATTTAAATGTATGTTTAATGCATTGTTTGTCAATTGACAACGACTAAAAAAATTCAACTTAGTTAAGAATGGTAATGGTTTTAGCCTTTAAAATATTTTTCTTTACTATAAGGTTATCAAGAAAGCAAATATATTTTTTTGTAGAAAAAAAAAGGATATTGCATTGAAGGCATAGCTGCCAAACTTTCTACATTTTTAATCAGATTTATCACCACTATTTTTTGAAAGGAATATGTCACATATATTTTTCACATTAAATAAGTAAGAAACAGTTTAAAAAAATTCTGATATTAAGTCTACCTTGAAAAACGGGGGACTTGGCACCTATGATTAAAGGGTTAACTGAATTTTAATGTTTGTGGATTTTATTGCTTTTAATTTTATGTATAATTTAAAAATAAATAATTTACAAAAAATCTTTAAAACTATGAATTGGAAAAAATTCCTGTTTAATAAATTAGGAGTAAAAGAACAAAATTTTTAAACAGAAATTTTTAAACCAGTAGAGAAATTATTAAATAATTTGTCTAACTGTAATAATCCTTTGATTAATGATAAATCATCATAAAAAGGGGGTAGAATATTCTAGCATTTTTAAATATTATGAAATTTACCCATAATGATCTACTGAGTAATGCCAACGTTAGAAAAAATGTGCGATATCCGAGCTCTTTTAAACATTATTGGAAAATGTGTAGGAAAAATTAAGCACAATATTGTAAAATGTTATAAATTAAAGTCTTTCAAAATAAAATAAAATATAGAGAAATACATTTAAAATCTTTTGATTTCCTGTTTTTATTTTAAACATTAATGTTTATTAAGATTTATTAAAATTTTAGGTGATATTCTGTGAAAAACTCACTTTGTTTAAAAACAACTATTTGATGAGTAATTTTCTCTAAGATGATTTTATAGTTTGTTGATTTAATTTAATTAACACTTATTCAAAGTATATATTTTGTAGGCGTTTGCTGACATTTCGTCAACCCACTATATGTCTTCTAGGATAATTAAAATATATCTCGTGGAAATATCTTGAGTGATTTAAAACTATATTAGTAAGCTTTTAAAAGTGATTAAAATAGTTAAAACTAATAGTTTAAAACAGAATCTTAATTTGACAAAATATATTGTTAGACATGAATTTTATCAAAATGGTTGTTCCTGTTACTTTAGTTCAAGTGATTTTATATATTGTTGGTTTTTCGTTTTCCTTAAAAGAAAAAAAAAAAAAAAAGAAAAGAAAAAAATCTATATAAATCAAGAGAAGTATCTGTGTATCTGTGTGTGTCTGCGCTCTGGTGCTCACACTACTCATTGCAGAGCTACAAAACTTGGCAGAGGTATACCTTGGACCCAGCAGATGTGCACTTCATTGAGATTTTTTCGAATTTGAATTTTTTTCAATTTTAAACAATGTCTTCTCTGTTTCATTTTTCTAAAATTTATTGTTTCATTTAAATAGTCTGCGAATCTTAGCAACGGCTATTACGCTATTTATTTTTTATTTATTTAATTCATTCATTTGAAAGCGAAAACATTTTTGTTTTCTTATTTTATTATATTTATTGAAAATCAAATGATAATGAAGTAGAAAAAAAAAATAAATATATTAAATTTTAAAATTAAAAAATATTTATAAAAGTTATGTTTATGTATAATGTATAATTTGTATAGCATAAAAACTACTTTTTCTTTTTCTTTCTTTTCTTTTTTAATTAATTTCTTTGAAAGGGAAATCTTTTTCCCCTAATTTATAATATTTATTACAAAAAATGATAGTATATAGTGATTAAACTTATTAAAATTTAAGTTTAATTAAAATTTATTTTTTTAAAACTTATTTAATTCTTTTTTAAAGAAAATCTACCTTTTTAAAATTTATTATATTGGTCGGAATTACATGGTAATATAGTGTAAAAAAATAAAGCTATAAAATACAAACTTCAAAAACTAAAATATATAATGGGTGCTGAGATACAGTCATCTTTAAAATCTCAGTTCTTAAATAATAGCAGATCCAACCGTTGTCGACAAATAACCAGAGTAAAGTGCCCGGGAAAGACCTTTCTGTACGCAGTGAGGGCCTGGAGCCGATGCAGTGCGGGCGCAAAAGGAGCTGCCGTAGTCAGCAGGTACGGTACCCAAAGCGAGGTTTACAGCGATTTCAAAATAATTTTTTTTATAATTTTTATTTATAATTTCATATAAAAAAATAAACAGTGATTCAGTTCTTTTGAAAATTCATTTAAATATAGTGACCAGGGAAGTGAGCGTAGCCTGTTGTAAATAAATAAATAAGCCTATTTTTGTTTTCTAAGTAATAGATATAAAATTCTGTACAAAACAGAATTTAATTTAATACGGCAGGAATTAATATATTCTTCAATACAAATGCATCTAGAAACTTTGTTTTATATACCCTAGCATCGGTTACTACATTCATTTCTTTAAATTTCTTTGGCATAGCTTTAGAACCTTGGTGGCTTTTAAACTTTTCTTATTTTCATGATGTATTGAAATGGCTATCGCAATTGCATAAGTAAACACCTTGGCGAGAATTGTTCAAGCTACTTCGGTGCCAAATTTGAAATTTCGCACAGGGGTTCTGTATTAAAGTTGTTGCATTTCTATGATTTTCCGTTTTGGAGATATTTAGGAAAATTATATTCATGATTACCAAATATGCAAAGGTTTTGGTCGTTATATATGACCTATTATCATAGGCATTTCAAAAGAAGCTAATAATAGAGCCAGTAATGATATTATTATGAAAGTTGAAGACATTTTTGCGTGTAGAAATTTATGTTTAAAGACACAAGCAGGTTCTTGTCGACGAATGCATATTATTTAATGAATATTCAGCCCGTAGATAGAACCTGTGATGTATATCGCATAACTCAAAAACAGTTGGACGTAAAACATTGCAAATTGGTGCATAGATTTCTTACAACATCTAGTTTTGCACCTCGCTTTTTGGACTTTTATTGTTTTCCGTCTTGGAGATATTTAGGAAAATTATATTCATAATGACCAAAAATACAAAGGGTTTGACCATTATATATAACCTACAATCATAAAGATTTCAAAAGAAGCTAATGATAGAGCTAATAATGATATTGTTAGGAAAGTTGAAGACATTTTTACGTGTAGAAAGTTATGCTTAAAGGCATAAGCAGGTTCTTGTCTACGAATGCATTTTATTTAATGAATATTCAGCCCGTAGATAGAGCCCGTAATTTTATTGTTGTGAAAGCTGTCTGCATTGTATCGTGTAGAAATTCATTCTTTAAGACAGATGTAGGTTCTAGACGACAAATGTATTTCAGTTAATGAATATTCAACCCGTAAATAGAGCCTGTAATGATACTTATAAAAAAAAACTTTGTCTATATTTTAGCGTGTAGAAAGTAATTCTCCAACAAATAAGCAAGTTCTAGTCGACGAATGTACTTTTTTTATATAATATTCAGTAAAAAGTTGAATATATCTCTTTTTTGTGCTACAAAATTTAATATTCTAGAAATAATTTAATGAAATGGCCACTTTTACTACAGAAATCAAGTAAACATTGTTAAATACACTGCAAAGTATAAATTTCGCTAAATCAGAAACAGGCGAACATTTCGAAGTCTGAATGGAATTTGAATTCATTGAAAGTATTGTCAGTGGTTTATGGAAATATCAAGGTAGTTCTGCGCGAGAAACCAGTGCGTCATTACAAAATTTCCTGAACTAGACTCCTATTGAGGTAAAGTTTCCAAATTTTGTAAATCCCTTACTACCATACTTCGCTACATTTGAATGCTTAATTTGATACTAATTCAAAGCCCTCCTTCGTGGAAATGAAAGATGTTCATCTGTTTCCACTTTTACTATAATACCATGTAGAAAGTAACACGTAAAGATATAGGAAAGTTCTAGTCTACAATCATCGACAATCACTCTTTTTTTTTTTTTTTTTTTATAGTCTTGTGAGTCATTCATAGAAATTTCGACGAACTTAGTTCTTCGAAATAAACCAATGAATTTTTCCAGAATATTACAGAACTCTATTATTATAGAAGTTAGAGCTTTTAAAGTTTGTCAACTCTAAACTACAATTTTCACCAAATTCGTTCGTCGAGTCGCCAAATTCGACGTCAAGACCAAAAATCTTCGCTGGCTACTAATTTGCAGTATGGCGAGATTAGTGGTAAAATTTTGAGGCAGATGTTGCTTTAAGTTATCCAGAAACCCTTTCTCAATTTTAACTGAGTTAATTATTGTGTAAAATTTATCGTCTTCCGCTATTAAGTTTTGCCAAAGAGAACAAATCGGGGCCATCTCTTCTCGAATGTTTTTTATTGTACTCTAAGCTATACATTTGCCAATGAGGTATTTTGTAACAAGCCCTTGAGTACTATTCCTGAAAAAACTAGTACATTTGTCTTGGCGGCATATATAATCGTATTATCGTGACGTTTTTGGTTTGAGTAGCAGTTTTTTTTTTATTTTTTTTATTTTTTTTTTAAAGGAATGCTCGTGGACTGGAACCTGACTGTTTATTTACAAATCAGTTACTCCACAAAAACTGTCAATGTTTTCATAAGGATATGTATATTCCTATGGTTGTATGAGGAAGTCATGTGATGTCCACATAAATTTTTTTTTAATTTACAATTCAAAGTAAGCATTATTATTATTATTATTTATTACATAATCTCACCCTTTATTAAGAATCATTACAAATATTAGTTGTATCGAGTAGTTTTCAATCGCTTTAATGCTTAATCAGTTAAATTTTTATGGATAAAAATATCCTTTGTTAAACTTTGTTCTACCAAATTTTAAATTGATTCGAGTGGAACATAAACGAAGCGTGGAACTATTCAACTGTCTAAAGATATAAGATTTGTTTATTTTAAACACCATTCAAAACGTATACCAATTAATTTAATCTTGTGCGTTTACTTACAGCAAATATTTTAACTAGATATACAGAATACAGCTAGGGCAAATAGTATTCGAGCCGATAAATTCTGCCGATCCAATTAAGGAAAGAATAAATCGAAGGAATGCTGCTCTAACCTCAAATAGAGCAATTGAGTTTGCTTTATACTGATCAGTGAAACCTAATAAAGTTTACAAGTTTAATCTTATCTCAAACTCTTTAAATATATTACGGTTGATTTAAAATGTTCAGTTAATTCGACGTTTTTTATAAACAAAAGAATGTTAAAATTAAATAAATTTGGGAACGTAGAATAGTTAGGTAAAAAGTTTCGAATATTGAATAGATATATGAGATTACGTAAAAAATATTAATATAAGACGACATAAATGATGTATATTTTGAAACATTAAAAAAATCTTTCTATTTAAGGAGCATTACAGAAAACACGTTTACATGATAAATTAAATATTATCTTGAATTAATTAAAATTATCTTTTATGAATTAAGTATAGTTGTTTAAGATATTTTATGTATATACATATATATACAATGGTGGACATAATTATAAGACAACTATCTAATTTGTCAAATAGTGAAAGAAAAGATTCAGAGCTTAAAAATGTTTTATAAAGTACGTCAAAAACATAAATTTATTCTGTTATCACACGTAATTGTTTTACAGAAATGATATTTTTATAGAGTTTAATAAAAAAAATTTAAATTACCATGTACAAAATTATAACACACCCTAACATTTTAATTTAAACACCTGCTTTTTTTCGAAGATAATGTGCAATATGCAAATTTTCTGCACGCTGTTATGACTCAGTAGTTAACTAAAGCAGACGATAACCGACTTCACGCATTTACAAACATGCCACGAGATACAGAATTAAAAGAAAGTGAAATTCGCGAAATTTGGAGATTAAATGGAACTGGTGCTTCAATTAATAATATTTCAAAAGTTATCAAACGCTCTAGATGTGCAATTAGAAATGTTTTGAAAAGAGGAATTAATGGATACGGATCGGTGATTAAAAGATCTAGACGTACTCCTTGCTTGTCCTCGAGAGACAGACGCCATGTGCTTTTCCTCGCTACACAGAATAAGATGACCACTACAGGCATTAAAAATGGTTTCAAACTGAATTGTTCAAGGAGAACCATTCGCAGGGTGTTGCATAGTGCTTCCTATGTGAAATATAAAAAATTGAAGAAAAAAACCACCGCGTCTAAGCCGGCACAAAATGGAGCGTCTAAACTTCGCTAAACAAACTATGGCCTGGACCTCAAAATGGCACTCTGTGTTATTTTCTGATGAAAAAACGTTTAACCTGGTTGGTCCTGACGGGTTTCAGTATTATTGGCATGATTTACGGAAGTCTCCTCATGTACTAATGAGACGCCAAATGGGTGGAGGCTCAGTAATGGTTTGGGCTGGCTTTTCGGCTCAAGGGAAAACGGATATTGTTTTTGTGCATTCAAGAATGAATTCTAAAATGTAAATGAATCTTCTTAAATATCAACTAGCCGTATACGGTGAACTTCTTTGTGGCGAAAACTACACTTTCCACAACGATAACGCGCCGATTCATGCATCACACGAAACAAAAAAGTGGCTTTTAGAGCAAAGTATCAATCTTCTCCCCTGGCCTTCTTTGGGAAGAACTGTCTTGCGATATTTTGTTAGAATTGATAGATTCGATATGCCAAATCGCATCTTTCATGTTATAAAAAACAATGGCGGCTCCACCAAATATTGAATAACCATGTTAGAGGATTTTCTTTTAGACCATTAGTGTCTGCTAATTATGTTGACCACTATATTTGGAAAAAAAAGGTTGGTGTCTTATAATTTTGTCCATTGTGTTTTTAAGTTTTTTCATTAAATTGTATGAAAATATCATTATTATAAAACAATTATGTGTGATAACAGAATAAATTTATGTTTTTGACGTATTTGATAAAACATTTTTAAGCTCTGAATCTTTTTTTTCACTATTTGTCAAATTAGATAGGTGTCTTATAATTATGTCCACCACTGTATATGAATTATTTATTTTATTTATTTTTAACGTATTAATACTTTAAGTTTCACTACATATTTTCTTTTGAAAAATGTTTGTAATTTTTTCTTTTTTTTTTTTTTTTAAATAAAACTACTTTTAAAAATGTTTATTATACATAATTGATCATAAATATGCTTAGAAAAAAAAAAAAAAAAAAAAAGAAAGAAGAAAAAAAAAAGTTGAGAATTTTTGGTTTGAAAAGTCATTATGTTAACCTTATTAAATTGAAATAATAATTAATTTAATCCACAGATATAACTTTGCAGGTAAACGCTACAAATTGCAAAAACTCGCAACAGTTCTTTCGGGTCAAATTAATAGCATGGCCCTTCAGCAAGGGAAAAACTAGGCATGAGTGCGTCGTGAAATCAGCAAGGTGCACTTGTGCCTACTAAGAATTTGAAGGTGACTTTAGCATATGGCTTCCTAGGAAAAACCATTGGTTAAATTTCCGAGTACTGTTGTTATCTATCAAACAGAAAAGTAACAGAAAATATTTAAAAATTAACAAAATAAATAAATAAAATAAAATAGAATAGAATAAATAAGGAATTGTTGCATAAAAATGTTAAATATGTTTTTCAGCGCAAAACTAATAAGGCTAAAGGGTTAAGATTCTCAATAATTTATACGTATAATAGTTTATATATATATATATATATATATATATATATATATCTGTAACATGCTACACTGTAAAATGCTTCTTTGGTATATTACAGAACAGTGTGCTGTTAAAGTAATGGTTGCATGTTGTGCTGTAAAATAAATTTGTTGTAATGTTTACTCACATGTGTTGTAATTTACAATTTTCTGTAAAATAAAGTTATGAATTTTAATTAATTTTTAAACGATAAATTCGTAACAGATTTTTTCATTTTTTTTCCCAGAATTTTCCTTTGCTATGTCTCAACAGATAAAGTCAAGAATGACTCAAGTTGAACAATAAATCACATGATACGCTAAGCACCAAAAAGCTCTGAGAAAAACTGGCTCTGATTTGCAGGATAATGGGAAGTAAACAAGATTTTAATTGCCGTTACAGAACTAGCTGTAAAAATTTACTACAACATATGCTTTGTTTTTGTTAAGAAAAAGCTGTACTTTAACGGAATTTTTTGCAGTGCTTCGGCTTCAGCTCTTATTTCGACTAAAATAATCCAATTATGACAGAAATTAGCTCCCTTGAATTTTGTACATTTCTCTTAGTAGACAAAGAAATTTGTCTGTATTACTCAATATGATTTATTGAAGTGCGCATTGCTAATGTAACATAAATATACTAAATACAATTTGTTTCAGGAAGAACACGCCAACTTTGAAATGACATAATGGCGAAACTGTGTGAGAGAGAAAAATTAAAGAAATAGTATGAGGGACAGACAGGTCTGGAATTTTCTATATGAATAAATTACAAATTGTTTTGTCATATGAAACTTTTTAAGATCAAAATTTTGTTGAAACATTCCCCTTGTAATCTCCAAAACTATACATAATCGATGGTATTCCAATAAATAAAATCAAATCATGAAAGAAGAATAATGCAGTACGCATTGATTATTAACACTTTCCAACTATACGTTCTTGTTGTATTGTATATCTTTCAATATTCTTTGCCTATGTTACCACATACAAGACAGAAGGACTAAAAAGTATACAGATTGACTAATTGAATTTAAAACCCCTCTTAGACATTGCCGGAAAATGTTAAAAAGGCTTAACGCAAAAGGAAATCCAGCCGTTAGATTATAATTGCAGCCGTTAATGTATATGAATATTTTAGTGTAGCCCAGTAAATCTGAAGGTTAATCATATCATATTCTATACAAAACATTATTTTAGAATTTTAACAATACATGTCAATTTCTTTATGATTTTTACAATAGAAAGTTATTTAAATGAGATTTTTAAATATATCTATCCTAAAATGCAATGCATTGGCATTTATTTATTTATTTTTGTTGTCCATGTACACAAACTAGTTGTACAAAATCTAATTATGTCATTTTTAAATTTGGAACAGTCCATACTGAATTTAATTAATATATATCATTGTTTAAATATTATGAAAATATTTACGACGCTGGGGGTGGGATACAAACAGATAAACAAATTAAAATAATATTCACATTTAAAAAGTGTTAAAAAGTGTTAAAAACGTTTAATGTAAACTAAAGTACAATTCCAGCAAATTTTTAGTAATATCTCTGAATGTAACTGAATATTTTTATGTAGCCCTGTAAATCTAATGCTGATCATACTCTATTCTATACAAAACATTCTTTTATGCATATGAATGACATATTTGAATGACATATTTCAATTTCATTAAGCTTTGTACAAAGTAAAGTTAGTAAAATTTTATTTATAGAGATACCTATCATAGGGCGCAGTGCTTTGGAATACTTTCGAGTATCTCTGTACACAAACCAGTGGGGATATTTACTCCATTTTATATATGAAATATCCAACAGAACACATAATTGAATTACATATTTCAATTTCATTAAGATTTGTGTACAGATATAGAAATACGTCTCCTAGAACACAATGCTTTGGAATACTTTCAGGGGTCCCTGTACACAAACTAGTAGAGATATTAACTCCATTTTCAATTGGGAACATTCGATAGGGAACTTGAATATCATATATCAGTTTCATGAAATTCCATAACTATATATATGGGAGTTAGAGCGCGAACAGACAGACAGACACACGGATGGATAGACAGACAGACACACGGATGGATAGACAGACAGACGGACAGACAGACAGACAAATCGAAGTCCTTAACACTTTTCAACCTTGCTGGAAAGTGTTAAAAAGAAAAAAAAGAGAAGAAACACTTTGCTCCAAGGAATAGGACATGATGTCCTTCAATTTCTTATAATAACTAATACCATACAACTCCTTTCAAATTCCCAACTTGTCAGTTTAACATACCACGTGTTTCACCTTTCTGTTTTTTGCTGATGTCATTTTAAAGTTGCAGTGTTCTTTCTGAAGCACGCCATATGAAATTCTATTCTGTTTAAGAATGAATATATGTTGTATGCAAGATTTGCCGGTGACTGTATTTATTTCTACCAGTATCTTTGTCCAGAAATATTTGCTTTAGTCAATTACATAAACACATTACAAAAGATCACTATTTATAAATAGTGCTAAAGAAAAGCACGGGTAGCGTTAACTCTGTGTATGTGTTATAAGAAGTATAAATGTTGTAATCTCTGCATAGGTATGTATATATCAAGCTACATATCTATGCAGTATGTAATTGTATACAGACGAAAAGTAAAGGGATCACGTAAAAAGAAAAATACGAGGGAAGTTTGATAAGTCCGTGACTTTGAAGTGAAAAATTCAGTATACATACCAAAATGCATTTTATTTTTCGACATAATCTCTTTTCATTATGATACACTTTTTCCAACGATGTACTAACATTGTTAATCCTTCCAAAAAATAAGATATCACAATCTCCTCAAAATAGGCATTTGCGGCATTAATGATCTCAGAATTTGAAAAAAATCTTTTTCCACCGAGTCATTTTTTTTTAAATTTGGAAAAAGAAAAAGTCACTGCGAGCCAAGTCCAGGGCTGCCAACAACTACGCAATTGGCGTAGTAACTACGCTTTAGCCTGCTTCTACTACACTCTACGCATCGTATACTTAAAGCTACGCTTTTCCTTTCCCCATCGAATGAACTCCGATTTCACCACGGATTAAAAAAGTATAATATAAAACTAAATAGTGGCAGACACTGAAAAAAAAGATAAAAAAAAACTACTATCTTTTTTCTTTCTTTCTTTTTCTTTTTTTTTTTTTTTCCTTGCACACATCTAGACAGAAATCCCAATTCAATCCTTATCAACTTTTAATTTTGCATTTCCAACAGTTGCCGCATAAAACATTATTCTTTGAATTTTATTTTTTATCTATGAAAGTGCTTCTTGAAAATATAAAAATAACAAAACTAACTTTTACAATCTAGTTGAAGAACCACATGCTTCATCGTAAATACTCATAAATAAATAGTAAAGAAAAAAAAAAAAAAACATTCTAGTGCTAGGCATTGCGTAATCGAAATATTGCTGACTCAGAACGGGAACACATATTTGTTTACATTAGCTGAGAGTGTGCTTAATTAAAACCGCAAGCACAGACACCGCAAGCTGAAAGGGGGGGGGGGAGAAAGAAACCGAATGCTATGATTATCTTCATGGCTATGATTATGCTGTATTTTGATTTTCATTTAAACTCTATCAATGTTTCAGTTATCTTAATGCTTAATAAGTCGCTAAAAAATAATACTTTCTAACAAAAAAAATTGTTTATTTTAATTATTTATCGATAAAAATAATGGATTCAAAGTTACTGAACTTTAAGTACGATTGACAACACAAGGAAACTAAGACCAGGAAGAGCTATCTTCCGTGGGAGACTTTCTAAAGTGTCTGAAGCCGTAATCACGCGAGTTTTGGAGAAAACAGTATAAAGTCGGACTTTAACGGAGGAATTGTCCTCTGTAATAGGAAACTTTCTTAAGTGTTTTAATATACAAGTTTCTGAGAAAATCATGGAAAATTTCGAACTTTATCGTACGAAGTATCTACCGTTGGAGAAAGAAAAAGAATATTTTCTGTGCTTTTTCTTAGGATAACTGAATACGCGATAACTTAGTTTTTATTGGGTGATTCTAAGAAATTTTCATATCTGAAAATGGGACTTTCACAAAAATCGCCGGATTTAAAATGGATTCATCACAAAAATAGCACAAGAAAATTGCGTATTTTATAAATCAGCCGCAAAAAATGACATTTCAGTAATAAAAAAAAAGCTGATTTATGACTAAATAATTAGACATTTTTAGAAAAATAACATCTATTTTAGCAATTAGTTTACGATTACGTAATTTTGAAAATTAACTGTAAAATAATTCCGTATTTCTATAAAAAGCCACAAAATTATACTTATAATGTAAATCATGTTTGAAAAAATCAAGAAATTCATCGATTAGCATCAAAATAAAGCCTTTTTCAGCGATTAAACATAAATTTTGTTAATTAGCGGCGGAATGATTGCGTATTTCCGTCATCGGCTACAAAAATATCGCGATTTACTGAAATCAACTGGGAAAAAAAAAAAAAAACCTTTATTGGCTAGCAGCCAAATGATAGCATATAAAATGTAAATTTTTGATTATTAGTGGGTAAGCGATCCCGTATTAGCGAAAACTACTTGAAAATTATTCCCGATTTCCGAGATTACACTTTGAAAAAAAAAAAAAAAAAAAAAAAAAAATGCAAATTTCACTGATTAGTGGCAAAATAGTTGAGTATTTAAGATTCAGCTTTCAGATGAAACGTATTTTGCACAAATTAGTAGCTAAATAATAGCGTGTTTCGGCAATCGGCCGCATAATAATCGCGTATTTTAGGATTTACCTTTAAAGAAGAGTGAATTTTATCAATTAGAGCAAAATTATAGAATATATTAGCAGTAAATTTGCAGTGAGATAATTACGAATTTCGGCAATCGGTCGTAAAAATATTGCGAATTCTGTCAAATACGAGAAGAATAGCATATTTATTTAATTAATGATAAAAACGTAATTCTACCCCCCCCCCTCTACGGAAACTCGATTTTTTAGGTATATTTAGCAATAATCTTAAGGGGGGAAAAAAGTTTCAGAAAAGTTGATGGCTGTCAGTTTGCACTGAAATTGAATTTAATGTTGTACAATTTCAATCCTTTTCCATCCTTAATAACAATGATTATTTTATTGTAGATTCAGTTTTATTACATTTTCTAATATCTAAACTATTAAAATTGTTCATTATTTTGACTTTTGTTACTCCAAAAATTTAAGATTTTGTTTAAAAAAATCCAATTTTTGTATCTGTTTGAAGTATAGCATTGAAATTATTTTCACATCAATTGTCTTGTTCTTGTAATTAAACAAGTTTCTTTTGAATAGGCATGCACTAAATGTTTGATTATTATACTGAATAATGAATATTCAGTATACTGAATAACTAAAAATTTGATGCATACCTACATCTTACCTTTTTTTTTTTCCTTTACTTAATTTCATATGATTATTGCTAATTTATTTTTGTTAGTAGTTTCTTTCTTTCTTTTTCTTTTTTAATTTTTAAAATTGCTCCTCAAAGTAGCCGAAATGCTCCTCAAAATTTCTCTGAATACTCCTCAAACTGTTTTTGAAAAGTTGGTAACCCTGCATATTAGTGTATTATATTAGAATTAGTGTATTTTCATGTATCCATGTTAATATAAAAAGTAAATTTGGATAAAATTTCTATTATTTTTGAATGTTTGATTATTAAAAATCAATAAATTTCAGAAAGTAAGTCATAATGTAAACAAAAGATTTTATGCTTATTTATATTTTAAGTATTTTCTAATTTTTTAGCGACTACACTTTGTAGCTTAAAACTACACTTTTTTTGCTTTTTAACTACACTTTAGCACTCCCAGAGGTTGGCAGCCCTGAGTCAGGAGAGTAGGGTGGATGGGGAAGCAATTCGTATCGTAATTCAACCAATTTAGCGGCTGCCATTGCAGACGAGTGCGCTGGCGCATTGCCGTGATGATAAGCACTTTTTTCCAGGACAACTGTGGCCGCTTTTCTTTCAATTTTGCATTAAAAAGTCCTAATAAATCAGCATAATACTGTCCGGTGATCGTTTTTTCCTTTTCCAGATAGTCAATGAGTATTATGCCTTTTGAGTCCCAGAAAACTGACCATAATCTTTACGGCCAATGGAACTGTGTTCGCCTTTTTCGGAGCACGTTCATTAAAAGAAGTCCACTGTTTAGACTGTTCTTTCATTTTTGATGTGTAGTAATGTATCCATGTTTCATCAACTGCAATTTAACGCCGCAAAAATTCGCTTGAATTGCGCTCGAACTTGTCTAAACACTGTTTTGAATTGGTTACACGAGTTCGCTTTTGATCCACAGTCAGCAATCGCGGCATCCATCTTGTTGATAACTTTTTCATACATGCAAGATATTGAATACACGTTCATTTGAAATATTTACCTTCTTAGCTACACTGTTAAAAAAATGCAGAAAAAATGCAGAAATTCTCTGTAATTTTAGAAAAAAAGTCGTAAAATACGTTTTGTCTACGTAATTTTTCCGTAATTTACGCCTTTTTTTCTGAAATTACAGAGAATTTCTGTATTTTTTCTGCATTTTTTTAACAGTGTAACTCACGCACTTTCACACGGCAGTCTTCTAACACGATATCATGGATTTTCTTGACCACTTCTTCAGTCATGATCTCAAGTGGACGTCCACAACGCTCTGCAACTGTTGTGCTCGTACGGCCACAACGAAATTCCATAAACCATTTGTGAACCATACCATGTGATGGAGCAGAGTCCTCATAATATTGTATCAACTTTTCTTCAGTTTTGTTAATTGTTTTTCCGCGCAAAAAATAATGTTTTATCAACACACGAAATTCTTTTTTCTCCATAATCAAAACAAACACGCCAATTGTTTGCTTTTGAATCCAATAGAACACAATGTATTTAAAATATCTTCTGCAAATTTCACGAATGTTGCCACAGATAATAACAAATTGAAAACAATAGTAAGAGTGCGATCAGAGCACTACCTTTTTTAATGTCATGGACTTATCAAACTGCCCTCGTAAATAAATAGTTTAGTTAATAAAAGAGTATATATTTAATCTTATGCTATAAATGTTCTTTGATACTAACTATATAATTCTTAATAAAAATTCTAATTATAATAATTCTTAACTATCCTAATTTAACTTAATTTAACTATTAATTCAATTTAACTATTTCTTCTTAATTTAACTATTCTAATAATTCTTAATAACTACTTTAATTCGTAAATTTTAAACATTTTTATAAAAAACAGAGTCTTGGGATACATTTAAAAAATAATTATTATCTCTATTCAAAACACAGAATAATAATGCAAAAAAAGCAACTTAATCACGCCTTATTATTTTTATGTTGTTTTAATATAGTGCACAATTTCTGTTTACACCGTTAATGATAATTAGATAAATTAATTTAAAGGAGTGTTTTTCGATTTTTTAAAAATGTTAATAGATTATTAAACACATTAGATAAAGTGGCAAATTTATTGCTTTTTAGTTAGTCGTTCATTTAGATATATTGCTGCCTTTACATTTTTTTTTCTTTTTAAGGAAAGTCCTTATCAAGCATAATTACGAGGACTAAATCGGCATGTTTGTTCATAATTAATGAACAAATTATTTTTCGGATAAAAAGTCTTTAATTAATATATATTTTTTTTTTTTATAACTTAAACATTAATACTTTGATATATATATATATATTTCAAAAAACAAAAACAAAAAAGCTATTTTCTTTTAAGTATCTCATTTATAGGGAAAATAAGACAGATTGCGTTATTGTTTTAATATTTAAAATTTCAATAAATTTATTAAAAATAATTAAAGTGCAATATATATAAACCAAGGTGTTCCAAAAAGTTTTAAAGACAAATTTATTCTTTATTTGTTAGAGATAAATGAGCAAAATATGTTTAAAATAAGGTAGGAATTAATATTATGTTAAGACGTAAATCCATTTGTAAATTTTTAGAAAATTATATTTTTTAAAATTTTTATATAACTCCTATATGCAAAATGGATCCCTTAGAAATTTTTATTTTCTATCCATCAAGATTATTAGGGAAAAAAAAAAAAAAAAAAAAAATGTGCGGTCTGGGAACCAATGTCAGGAACTGCGTTCCTTACGCCTTTTCTCCAATTCCGAATTTGATTTGATATAGAGAACTAGATTGTTTTTTCTCTCTCCCCCTCTCTGTCTCTCACTATTTTATTGTTTATTCCTCAATGTCTATCTTTTTTTTTTTTTTTTTTTTTTTTCTCAATGCAAATAATGTAAAGTAAGGAATCAAAAGGTCACATTTAATATTTTAGCGAAAATATTTGTTTATTAAAAATTAAACATAAAAAAAGGAATTATAAATTATATATATATATATATATATATAATACTAAAATGAAATATATATATATATATTTAAATGCCATCATATTCTATCACGGTAATTATTGGCTTACGATAACTATAATAAGATGCATATGCTTGAGATTCAATTTTGTCCAAGTATCTCGAAAAAACAGCATCAATTTTAGTACAGTATTTTGTAGTGAACAGCCTTGGATCATTAGTAATACTTAAATCAAGTGTATCTGGTAAGAGGGATGTGAGTTCTTCATTATTATTATTATTATTGAAATTAATGTTTATGTATTCTTAAAATTAAAATATATATTCGAAACTCCTTATTTAAATAATTATAAGATAAAAAGAACTTTTTATATACCATGTTTTTAAATTTTCTCTTGAATCGTACAAACGCTGTCAAAGACAGCTGAAACCCGGAACAATTGGCTAAAAGTATTAAAAAAAATTCATTGTTATCGTGTTTTGAGCTATTATAAAAGTTTCAAATGGATAGCTAGCTAGCCGTGAAGTTAGTTAAAAATCGATTGCAAGCTTTGTACTGGTAACGCTGCCGAAGGCAGCAGGAACCCAAAACAGTTGGCTAAAAGTATTTAAAAAATGCATTTTCACCGTGTTCTGAACTATTCTGAAAGTTTCAAATGTCTAGCTAGTCGTGAAGTTAGTTAAATAATTTTTCTGTCGAATCATATAAACGCTGCCGAAGGCAGTAGTGACCTGAAACAGTTGACTAAAAGTATTAAACAAATGTATTGTTACCGTGTTGTGAGCTATCCTGAAAGTTTCAAATATCTAGCTAGTCGGGAAGTTAGTTAAAAATCGATTGCAAGCTTTGTACTGGTAAAGCTGCCGAAGGCAGCAGGAACCCTAAACAGTGCACTAAAAGTACTAAAAAAAATGCTTTGTCACCATGTTCTGAACTATTCTGTAAGTTTCAAATGTCTAGCTAGTTGGGAAGTTAGTTAAATAAATTTTCTGTCGAATCATATAAACGCTGTGAATCTGAAACAGTTGAGTAAAAGTGTTAAAAAAATGTATTGTCACTGTGTTCTGAGCTATCCTGAAAGTTTCAAACATCTAGCTAGTCGGGAAGTTAGTTAAAAATCGACTGCAAGATTTGTACTGGACAAACAAACATACAAACAAGATTCGAAGTTCATAAAAACATGGTAAATGCACATATTTTTAATCTGTTCATATGTACATATTTTTTCTTTATTTATGTAGGTTATTTTTTAGTCAAATATAAAAACAACTTATTTCAGTGTGCATGTTTATCTTTCTCACTTAACCTTAAACGCCGCAAAAAAATTAAAACGGTGTTTAAATTACGTGATTCAACGAATTATTTAGACAAATCTTTTTTGCCACGCAACATAGAAACTTATTCAGCTCAGCTTATCATTTAAATGCATGTCGCTTCAAGCCCTGCAATGATCGTGAGGCAATTTATTTCTTGAAACCAAATAAGGAAAATCAAGGTAAAGGAATGAATTGGTGAAAAAAAAAAAAAAAAAAAGAAAGAAAGAAAGTGAACGTAGATATGCTTTGAAAAACACTGAATAAATCTTCTTCTTCAAACTGCGAATATTTCCAGTTTTGAAACGTCAAAAAAATATTCTTTTATGCGAACTGAATTTTAAAATTCCCTTTTAGATAAACTTCATTAAAATTAAGAGAAGTAAATAAGGTAATATAAGGATATAAGAGTTTCCGTCTCCATACGGAACTCTTACACTATTTTTTTTTTTTTAAATAAATCAGCTATAGCTATCATATTTGTGCAGTAATTTATTGTGATTGACTATGATATAAATTATTGTTCGAAAGTAACTGGTCCCAGAGTTCCGTCTTGAGACGGAAATTCTTGCACCCCTGAGAAAATGTGCGATTATTATAAATGCGTTTTACTATTGGAATAACAATGAAGAATTACGGTTGATTTTAATTACAGGACATCAATGTCACTTTCATTAATATTAAATATTAACTATAGCAGCATACTGCTAAATGATAATTTGATGACACGCAAAATAAAGTACCTTATATGACACAGTATTAAAAGTTAAATGCACATACACATTTCTAAGGAAAAGGCTCCATACATTGAATTTCATAACGGTTTCGTATGTATATGTATATTAAACCGTACGTTGATAATTTATTCAAAAAACAAATCATAGAGCTATAGATTGTTTCTTCTTTTCAAATGAATAGCCATTCTCGTACAAAATTTCAGAGATGTATGCAACAAATGAAAAAAAAAAAAAAAAAAAATGTATGTTTAGATCCGATAAATAATGTATATATCAATTTTGGTTAAAATGATATATTGTAAAATTTAAATATTAATTGTAATTCGTATTGATATTAAACAGTTTTTGAATTTCTTTAGTTTGCAGTTATCGTATATACTTGCATTTAATTTGCCCTCCTGCATTTGAGGTAAAATTTTAACTTATCAAATTGGGTATAAGAGGTTGTTCAGCAATAATTTGCTCAAATCACTCAAGAATCATTCGAGTTAATCCCAGAAAAGACACAAAATATTTATATTTTCTTACATCCTACGACATGAGGAACAAAGCTGCGATAAATGAGCCAAGATATAGAGGTTCGTTGGTTGGGTTTTACATCTCACTTGTTCTGCGCAATGGGCAATTGGCGACAATCTGGGACTCACCCCTAGACGTGGTCCGGACACCTGCCATCACAATTTTGATCCTCCACGAAAGGGATGGCTCTCCCCTTTGATGGGAACATGGAGGACATTGCGGCCACGACAGATTTTATGTGCACCAGCCACCATTAACAACATTGGCCAGCTCGAATACAGAACCTGCAACCTTCTAATTACGAGTTAGGCACTCTACCGACTGGACTACCATGGCCCCAGGTAGATATAGACACATGCTTCATTTTGCTGAGAGAATATTTTTACGAGAATGAACATAGAATATTTTGTACAAAGAAAATACATTGAAATAATATGTAAAATAATGATTTAAACAAGGTATATATATTCTAAAAAGATATTATTTGAAAGTTGCATATACGCAAATACGCAAAATGACAATTAATTCTTAAAATAAAAAGTAATTAAATTATAAAAATAAAATATATAAATATTTATATTGACACAAAATATTTAATGTAAATTATTTTAAATTGTATAAATATTATTTAACATCAAAACCTTAAAAAAATTCATATATATATATATTTTTTTTCTCAAAAACAGAAATGCTGGTAAATATAATATGATAAATAGCAGTAATATAATAATATAACTGCATGCAAAAATTTAAACAAACATTCTAAAGTTAACATAAAAGCAACATTTCAGAAGAAAAAACTTTTGACAGTATGAAAAACATAATTCGCTATTTCCTACAAAACAAATTCCTTTAATATTCTTCGAAAGTTTAGTTTAAATAAATTAAGTAACATAAAAAGTAACTGCTTGCTAGTGAAAATGTTTATTTAAATATGACGCTATCCTGTTTCTAGAAGTGAATATTATATAACTTTTTTTTCCATGTTTATGGCAGTATATTAAATGTTAGCATTTTTATAGACTTTCAATTGTTGTTTCACGAAAAAGGATTAATATATATATTTTTTCTTTAATGAACGTTTTTGCAAATGTTTTAAATTTTGTTTTCAAATGAACTATGTAAACATTCCAGGCATTGTTGTTAGCATACATAATAACAATATTTTAGTTAATTATTTTTAGTTAACATTTTAAAAATGACAAATATGTATAATTAAAAAAAAACTGAAAGCAAAAAAAATATTTTTTTAATTGAATTTTTATAACTAATTTTAAAATGCCGCTCCTGCTTTGTTACTTCCTTCTATATGCAATATAGAGAAAGTATTGGATTTGTGAAATTTTTCGAACTCCGGTTTTGATGAATTTACACGTTTTGGGATGTCCTGAACACGATTTGATAGTGTTTTTAAAAAATGTCGGTCTGTGTGTCAGCGTGTCTGTGTGTATCACAAATTTTGTAGACGCATGTATCTCACGAACCAATGAACGGAATTTAACCAAACTTGTATTTAGTTGGACCCTGACATAAACTGGTCCTGATTAGATTTGGGGACCAATCACTCAACAGGTGGCGATTCATCGCATTTTTTCTAAATTTTTAACCCTAACCAGTCTAGAACAAAATTTCGTAATAATGAGAGTTGTTTTTAACATGTGATTGTAAAATTAATATAAATTATTGATAATAGTAGTAGTTAGCTAGGAAAAAAAATGTGCATGAGGGGGCATCGCTCCCCCCCCCCCACACTTCCCCCCGTAGATGGGTATCTTTCGAAAGGTCTCGTCAATACCTTTAAAACGAATGGTTGAAATATAGATCTGTGATAATTTAAAACAAAGTTATCGATTTTTTTTTTTTTTTTTTTACTTTTAACGAAAAAATAAATAAATAAATAAATAAATAAAATAAAAAATAAAAAACTGAAAAAACAAAAATCGTATTTTTTTTTTTCATTTATTTATTTATATATATATTATTTTAAATATTGAGAATAAAATGGACTTTTTTTAGATGTTTAGTGTTACACTACTTCTCTAATATGGAAATCGTCTGCATTATCATGGAAGATAATTTTTTTAAATAATAATTTTAATAAATTATTTTTACTGAGTGAATTTGTATAGGAAAATATTGAAGAAAGTCATGTGTTGGCCACAACATACTAGTTTTTAAAACTTGTCTTGATTACGTTATACATATATTGTCAATAGTAATATCTTAAGCAAATTTAAGGATAGTATTTTGTTTAATATTATTAGTTTCTGAGAGAAATATTTAAAACTGTAATTGTACGTAAAAAAAGTAGAAAAAAAATTATTTATAAACACGCATATGAAAAGTATATACAGGGTAACCATGATCAAACTGACAGTGTTTACAGTGTTCTGTAGAGTGATTTAATTGCGTGAATGGCGCCAAATTTTGAAATATGATTTTACAACACGGAGGACGAAGGATTGCACTAAGAAATATATTAGTCCCAAAAGTCACCGCTAGGGGAATATGTGGCGCTGTGTAAAAGAAATTAGAGTTCTAAAAAACGCAGAATCAAATATTGAAATAAAATTACCTTTTATTTAGTACAGTTAACAATTTAATTCAAGTTCAATGTGGTAACAGTTTTTAAAAAAGCGAAAAATTACATAAACAGTGATAAAGTTTCTTTATCTGCAATTTCACTTATTAAGAAAACTTAGACTAAGTCTGTTAACCGGTCAACAGATCAAACTTCCCAACGTTCGAAGTTGCCGATCCATTTGAGGTGACGACTGAACAAGTCCTCAGTAAGTGAAATTGCTTATAAAGAATCTTCATCACTGTTTATGTAATTTTTTAACTTTTTTAAAAACTGTTACCAAATTGAACTTGAGTTAGATTGTTAAATGTACTAAATAAAAGGCAAATTTATTTCAGTATTGATTCTGCGTTTTTTAGAACTCTCATTTCTTTTACACAGCGCCACATATTCCCCCAGCGGGGACTTTTGGAACTAATATGTATATACATACATATATATATATATATAAATATATATATATATATATATATATATATTAGTTCCAAAAGTCCCAAAGTAAGTTAGTTCAAAAGTATATATATATATATATATATATATAGATAGTGCAATCCTTCGTTCCCCGTGTTGTTAAATCATCCTACAAAGTTTGGCGCAATTAGATCACTCTACAGAACACTGTAAATACTGTCAGTTTAATTATGGACACTCTGTATAAATAAATTTCGGTGATAATCTGCAAAAATAGACGAGAAGAACAATTTAAAAGGACTTGGCACCTTTGTCTTGTCACCACTGAAGGTTTCATATAAAGGCTTAAATTTCCAATATTCATAAATTAAACTATATTAGGTTTGTTCAATAAAATGTGTATTCAGGCAACAATTCTTACGGTTTTTGTTACAGATTTCAAATTTTACTGAGTTTGCATTTTATCATGAATTCATGACCTTCAAGGCGCTAAAACTTCTAGAGATGTTAAAGAAAAGACTTGATACTTTTGGGATGTTTCATAGAATCTACTTAAAAGAATTAATAATGAATTTTTAAATTTAATTATTAATTTTGAGGGGGGAAAAATAAAAAGTGCATATCAATGAAAAAAAAAAAAAAAATGCATGACTGCAAAAGTTTCAGCATTTTGAAGTTGATGAATTCTATAAAAAATGCAAACTGAGAAATCGTGACTTAAAGTTTTGAAATCTGTAAAAAATCTATCAAAATCCATAAGAATTGTTTCTTGAATATATATTTCATAGGAGAAACCTAATGTAATTCAATTTTTAATTATTAAATGGAAATATAAGTTTTTATATGTAACCTTCAGTGGTGCCAAGTTTCCTTAATCTTACAATACTTCACTTGAAAAGAAAAACAACGATAAAACTGTAATTAAATTACGAAGTTAAATATTTAAAATTAATATATGTAATAGAAAGAAATACATCTGTTAAAACCATGATAAGATTTAAGATTAAATTGAAACGTATTTTTCTTATTAAGAGGATTCTATACCTTGAACAAAGAACAGCAACAAAAATAAGACGAAAAAAATAAATAAATAAATAAATCTATTTGCTTAATTTTTTTGTTGTTGTTAATACTTAAAAAATGCCAAATACGAATAACTCAAAAAAAAAAAAAAAAAAAAAAAAAAAAAAACTGTAAGCAAAATAATATATTTTTAATTACATTTTTCAATTCGTACTATTAGTTCACACTAGTTCACACACTAGTTCACACTAGTTACATTAGTTCACACGTACTATTAGTTCACATCTTGTGCAAATCTTGCAATCGATTTTTAGCCGACTTCCCGATTAGCTAGATATTTGAAACTTTCAGGATTGCTCAGAACACGGTGACAACACATTACTTCGAAGTCCTATTTTCGAATTTGTTATTAGTTTTCTTATAATTAATTAAAATGTGAAAATAATAAAATCCTAATAGCATTAAAATAACCATTAAAATATTAGCTATAATTTAATTGTTGCCAAAAAAAAAGAAAAAAAAATGCGATTTCATTTTTTTTAGACATAAAAATAAATACATTTAATTAAACGTGAACATTAAAAAATTATAAAAAGTTAAATTGTGCATCTCACAAAAATTGACGTCATTATCACTTAAAAATTTTATACACATTGATAAGGGCTCTATGATTCATCAGAAAATTTAAAACATGGTATATAAAAAGTTTTTTTTTTTTTTTTTTTTTTTTTTTTTAAATCTTATGATTGTTTTTGTTTCCTTTTGCACGCGCCCTTCTTACGAATATTTCCTAATTCAAAATTAAAAAAAAAAAAAAAAAAAAAAACTTCGATAGTGTTTCTAAGTAGGAATTGATTTTAATATTTTTTTCCTTTTATATTACTTGTTATAACTAATTTTAAAATGCCACTCATATTTTATTTTAAAAACATGTTTTGATTATTTCATATATTGTAAGTAGTTATATCTTAAGCAAATTTAATAATAAAATTTTATTTAATGCTATTACTTTATAAGAAATAAGAAATATACTTAAAACTGTAATCGTACGTGAAAAAGATAGAAAAATATTATTCATAAACATTTATAGAACTTGAAAAAAAAAGTATATAAAATAACACATTTTTGTTAACGTATAGGTAGAAGGAATAAACTTTCATACCTGAGTTGTGTTCATGACCGAATAAAATATAGTAAAGCACTCCAATAATTACAGTCTACGAAAAAAAAATATACTTTTGCTTATTTATAGCCTTATATGACTTCTTTAAGTTATGCACACTCCACGCTATGCATTTAAACATATTTATATATTAATAACATACAGCAGAACCTTAAAATGCACTTCTAGCAATTTTCAAGTATAGTCCCCCTATAATTCAGTTCTTTTGAGTAGCTCTGTAAATGAATGATGCATGATTTTCAGACCTTATTTTACAAGAAACATGCTTTTATTCATATAAAAAACATATATTCATTTAATTTTACTTAGTGCAACCTGCAGATATTAAAAAATATCTACCAAAAATACCGTCCAAAGAAATGATGTATTTGAATTTTCTTGGATGCCCCTGTACACGAACCTTTTCCTTGATTTCAACGAAAACATTACTGTCACATCCATATATGTTACAGATGTGGAATACCGATTTTGAAATTCCTGCTACTACTTGTTCTTGAGATATACTGTTGACAGATACACACGTACAGACACTCACAAGCCAACCACTAAAACCTGATTTTCGGATGAGGACCTCAAAAAGTGTGAATATAAGAAAAAATCAGTTTCAAAAATGTGACTAGAAAACAGTTTGTTTTCTACCATATATATGGGCAAGAGAAGGTAAATATATCTTAAAGGTATCATTTAATTTTATTGAGACCATTTTACTGTACCTTCGTCTGTATTTCAACTTATAAATTTTAATATCATTTTAAATTTTAATACAGTCGGCCCCGCTTAAACGAATATCTACCGTTCCACCTATATTAATTCGATTAAGTGGGGTATTCAAAATTATGCGGGGAAGACTAGAAACGCAATTTCATGGATAACTATAATGGTTTTATGCTTACATAAAAAGATAAATGATCGATACCTCTTATTTAAATATTTTAACAAAACTTTTACTAAGTTAAAATATTTTAGTAATTTATAAATGTAATTAATGCTGGAATAAATATAAAATAAAGTGTACTTACAATTTTACTTCTAACAAATAATAATAATAATAATAATAATCTGTTATGATTGATTACTTTACATCATAGACTTAATTAAGCTAAACATTTTTCGGTTTCAATTTTCTAAAGCACATAAATAGATTATAATTGCTTCTATGAGACTCAAAATGACGATGAATAATGTTAAAGGATTTTGCAACTTCATTTATCTGTTCGCTTGCTCTTCTTTATCACTTTCATTTAAAGGTTTTATTAGAAGATTAAACTTTTCATCTCTTTCTGTTTCTCCATCTTTATTCACGTCTATGAGTTAATAAAGTTCTTTTTCAATCATCTGAAAACTTTCAAAATTTGGGATTTCTAATTTCTAGATATAATTTGTATTTTAATTTCTAATTTTCTCATCAGTTGCTGATTTTATAAATTTCGCTTTTGCAAAACAATTTTTATCATCTCGGCAGGAATACCGTCTCATGTTTAAAGAGCATACCTTAGTTATGTAAAGTTTTTAAAGAAGAACGTATTTTATTATTATTATTATTATTATTATTATTATTATTTTTTTTTTTTTTTTTTTTTTTGAGAATGAGAGGAAAAATTTGCCCAGAAATAGAGGAATTTTATTTAAGAAACTTTGAGAGTTTATGCGATTAAGCGGGGTGGCGTTGTAAAAAAATATTTCTTTAAACGAGGAAATTTAACATTTACATGGGAAAAAAATTTGTTCTATAATTTTATATTCTTATAAGCGAGGTATTCGATTATCCGTTACCCAGTTAAGTGTGGGCGACTGTATCATTTAATTTTAATTTTTAATTTTTATATCATTTAATTTTTATATCATTTTTAAAGAAATGTTAAATAGTACTCTTAACATTTCTACCAAAACAGTTTATAATTTATTGGTGATAATACGATGATACTGTATTTCACGAAAGGAGAAAAAGTTGTTCAAATATGCACTGGAAAGCTTCATTGCCTTGAAATTGTTTACCGAACAAACAGAAACACCCATATTCTCTTGTACAAACAAAAGGATACCGCATTAAATAAATAAAATTAATAGATGAATTTTAGTAGAATTAATTGAAGAAAATAAATGCTAAAATATAAACACTTTTAAAATCAATTGGTATTTTGATATTGCATATTTTAACAAGTAAAATGTTATTGAAAATATCTATTTAAAATTAAAAGGAATATTTGAAATTAGAACAGTTTACATATTTTGAATCATAGAAAAATAAATCGGAAGCTATATTTGTTGGAGGTAACAAACATGAATCAAAAATTATACCTCTGGGGGTACCGGAACATGGGTTTAACTCGCTCTAATCCGGATCAAAATTCGAGTTTCTGTTGTTCGGCTGGTTCTGCCATCTTTCACCAGCTTATGGAGCTAGAAGTCGTACTTCCTCCCTATGAGGCGCTCCTAATAACGGAAGACGCACACCTCATGCCTTAAAATAAGTCTGGTAGTTCCACTACCGGGGCTTGGAATTTCCGAGTGGCACACGACAACAACAACAAACATGAATATGTAGTAGTAATGAGTCATCACTAATGTTTTAAATCTGCAGCATTATAAAAAGGAAATTTCTTCCCGAGCCCTAACACTAGTGTAATTAATAGATAAAAACATAGTTATTCATATAACATTTTTGTAAATTTGGTTATATTTATTAAATTCTGTTAAACCAAAGCAAATTTTGAAAAAGAAAAAAAAAATCTAGTATGATGTGGCCACCACATGACTTTCTTCTATATAATATAACACAAAATTTATTCAATACAAATTGTTTATTAAATTATCAAATTATTTTCCGTTATAAATGGAGACGATTTTTATCTTACAGAATTATATCACTAAATGTCGAAGGAAAGTCATTTTTTTTGCAATTATCTGAAGAAATGCGAAAAGTAAAAAAAAAAAAAAAAAAAAAAATCAATAACTTTGTTTTAAATTACCACAGATGTTCAACAATTCGTTTTAAAGGTATTGACGAGATCTTTCGAAAGACACCCATATTGAAAACTTACTCCCCCAGGGGGAAGCGATGCCCCCACATGCACATTTTTTTTCCTAGTTGACTACTACTATTATCAAGAATTCATATTAATTTTACAATCACACGATTAAAATAACTCTCATTATGTACATTTATACGAAATTTTGTCCTATACTGCCATGTTAAAAATTTAGAAAACTAGGGGGCTCTGCACCCTGCTCGCTCCGCTCACCAACCCCGTGGGAGGCTTCGCATCCCCGACTCACTTTACTTATTAGCACATGCAGGGCTCTGCCCGCCTATTCGCTGCTTTCTTTAACTAAAAAGGAATATTAATAGTGCATATTACAAGACAAAAACAGAAATTTATTATGGAAATCATCATATTCAATGTCAAATTGAAATATATAATATTTATATTTTTTTTTAATAGAAAGAAATTAATAATAGATATACCATTTTGCATTACAGCTTCAGTATATGATCCTTTTTATTTCTTTTTACAATGTTAGATCCGGACTGCGGTACCCCAGTCGGTAGAGCGTCGAGCTCGTAATTGGAAGATTGTGGGTTCGGTTCTCGAGCCGGCCAAAGACCGCCATTGCTGGTGCACGTAAAATTTGTCGCGGCTGCAATATCCACCATGTTCCCATCAAAATTCTACCTCTGGGGGACTCCAAAGCGGGGGAGCCATCCCCTCCGAGCAGGACCAAAACTGTGGTGACATGTCTCCGGAATATCCGTAGGGGTGCGTCCCAAACCGTCGCCAATTATCCATAGCGCAGTAATGGGGCGACGTCAAACACAACCTACCTAATTATCTACCTACCTACAACCATGGATCATATTTTAATTTTCCCGTGTAAGAAAATTCATTTTCTAAAAGTAGAGGAAAAAATTGATATTTATTTTCTTTGTTTTTTACATTCATGGTTTCAGGCCGCGGTACCCTAGTCGGTAAAGTGCCGAGCACGTAATTGGAAGATTGCCGATTCGATACTTGAGTCGGCCAAAGACCGTCGTGTAAAATTATGATGACTGGTGCACATAAAATCTGTCGTAGCCGCAAAGTTCTTCATGTTCCCATTCGCATTGTACCTCTGGGGATCACTAAAGCGGGGGATGGGGGGATCCCCTCCGTGAAGGATCAAAATTGTGATGGCCTGTCGCCGGAACATCTCTAGGGGGCGTCCCAGACCATCGCCAATTCCCATAGTGCAGTACTGGTGCGACGTTAAATCAAACATACCTACTTACCTACCTACCTACCTAGGTGCAACTATGGATCATATTTTAATTTCCCAGTGTAAGATGACTCCATGACAGAAGAACAACGTCACTGGGATAAACTTTTTTCAAAATTACAAATAGAGTACCTTCGTAAACTTGTCGTTTTTAGCTAATAACTTCGTTAATTAAAATGATAGAAACTTCTAAGCAGCTGAAATGTCTCCCTTTGAGTATTCGGAACACATTGATACATCTCATGACGCGAAGGACCCTACCCTCCGCTAGAAGATGCTGTCGCAGACAAAAGAATTTGACGCCAGTGACAGTAACTTTTTTTTTAATATATAGAGAAATGCAATCACAACGCCACCTGTTGATCCCCAAATATATTCAGCACCAGTTTATGTCAGGGTCCAACTAAATACCAAGTTTAGTTATATTTCTTTCATTGGTCGTGAGACTGCAAGTCGAATGGGGATATTTTCGATCGTGTAAAGTTATTAAGAGGGGTAAGATGGGGGAGGGGAGAGGGGGGGGCAAAAAATAAAAATAAAATTAGATCGTTCAAAATTGGTATATAGAGTTTTCGATACTTACAAATCGATTGGGGATATTTTCGAATTTGTAAATTTATTAGGAGGGGCAGGATGGGGGTGGGGCGGTAAGGGGGGGGGCTATGGGCAAAAACAAATAGAAATACAGTTAGGCCGTTCAAAATTAATACAGATAGGTTTTAGAGGCCTGCAAGTCGAATGGGGATATTTTCGAAAGTGTACAGTTATTAGGAGGGGCGAGAAGGGGGAGGGGAGAGGGGGGGGGGCAAAAAATAAAATTAGAGTTAGATCGTTCAAAATTGGTTTATAGAGGTTTTCGATACTTACAAATCAATTGCGGATATTTTCGAATTTGTAAAAATTATTAGGAGGGGCGGTAAGGGGGGCTATGGGCAAAAACAAATAGAAATACAGTTAGGCCGTTCAAAATTGGTACAGACAGGTTTTATAGGCCTGCAAGTCGAATGGGAATATTTTCGAAAGTGTAAAGTTATTAGGAGGGGTGAGAAGGGGGAGGGGAGAGGGTGGGCAAAAAATAAAAATAAAATTAGATCGTTCAAAATTGGTATATAGAGTTTTCGATACTTACAAATCGATTGGGGATATTTTCGAATTTGTAAAATTATTAGGATGGGCAGGAAGGGGGTGGGGCGGTAAGGGGGGCTACGGGCAAAAACAAATAGAAATACAGTTAGGCCGTTCAAAATTAATACAGATAGGTTTTAGAGGCCTGCAAGTCGAATGGGGATATTTTCGAAAGTGTACAGTTATTAGGAGGGGCGAGAAGGGGGAGGGGAGAGGGGGGGCAAAAAATAAAATTAGAGTTAGATCGTTCAGAATTGGTATATAGAGGTTTTTGATACTTACAAATCGATTGGGGATATTTTCGAATTTGTAAAATTATTAAGAGGGGCGGTAAGGGGGGGGACTATGGGCAAAAACAAATAGAAATACATTTAGGCCATTCAAAATTGGTACAGATAGGTTTTAGAGGCCTGCAAGTCGGATGGGGATATTTTCGAAAGTGTAAAGTTATTAGAAGGTCCGGGAAGGGGGAGGGTGGAGGGGCAAAAAAAATAAAATTGAGTTAGATCATTCAAAATTGGTACATAGAGGTTTTCGATACCTACAAATCGATTGAGGATATTTTTGAATTTTTAAAATTATTGGGAGGGGCGGGAAGGGGGGAGGGAGCGGAGGGGCAAAAAAATAAAAATAGAGATAGATCGTTCAAAACTGGTGCGTAGAGGTTTATGATACTTACAAATGGATTGCAGATATTTCGAATTTGTAAAATTATTAGCATAGACGGGTGGGGTGGGGCGAAGGGGGAAAAATAGAAATAAGGGTTAGAACATTTTGGGAATTTTTTCCGAAGGCAGTGAGAACCCATTTTTCCTAATCAGATTTTGTTTCTCTTTTTTTTTTTTTTTCACGTGATAAAAATTAATGCAATTCTGGGAATTCAGTAATTATAGTGATTCATTTAAAAATAGGGACCAGCGAAGCGGGCGTCGCCTGCATCGTTTATGAACGGGTAAGCTATTGGGGGACGGGTTAGTCCTTGTCTCAGGCAGTAGGGCCAGGCACAGGAGGCTGCGAAGACGAACAAATCGGTGCCGAAGGCTGCGGGAACACAAAGCGAGCTTTTAATCGATTTCAGTTTTTTCCCCCCATAAAGCAATATAAAAAAGGGGTTCCTTTAAATATAGTGACCAGCGAAGCGGGCAAAGCCTGCTAGTATCATATAAAATATTATTGAATTTAAATTACATAAATTACGGATTTTTAGCCATTTTTTGTTAGTATAAAAGTCATATAATAGTGATACGGTTTATATTTAAATGTATACTTATATTTTTACTAGCAGGCAACGCCCGCTTCGCTGGTCCCTATTTTTAAATGAATCACTATAATGAATTCTCAAAATTGCATTAATTTTTATCACATGAAAAAAAAGAGAAACAAAATCTGAGTAGGAAAAATGTCGCACCGGGTTCTCACTGCCTTCGGAAAAAATTCCCAAAATGCTCTAACTCTTATTTCTATTATTTTCCCACTTCGCCCCCCCCCCCTCCTGTCTATCCTAATAATTTTACATATTTGAAATATCCGCAATCGATTTGTAAGTATCAAAAACCTCTATGCACCAGTTTTGAACGATATATCTCTATTTTTATTTTTTTACCGCTCTACTCCCCCCCCTTCCCGCCCTCCCAATAATTTTAAAAACTCGAAAATATCCGCAATCGAATTGTAGGTATTGGAAACCTCTATGTACCAATTTTGAATGATCTAACTCTATTTTCTTTTTTTTTTTTTGCCCCTCTGCCCCCCCTTCCCGGCCCTCCTAATAACTTTATACTTTCAAAAAAATCCCCATTCGACTTGCAGGCCTCTAAAACCTATCTGTACCGATTTTGAACGGCCTAACTGTATTTCTATTTGTTTTTTACCATAGCCCCCCCCCCCTTCCCGCCCCACCTAATAATTTTAAAAATTCGAAAGTATCCGCAATCGATTTGTAAGTATCGAAAACATCTATATACCAATTTTGAACGATCTAACTCTATTTTTATTTTTTTGCCCCCCTCCTCCCCCCTTTCCTGGCCCTCCTAATAACTTTACACTTTCGAAAATATCCCCATTCGACTTGCAGGTATCTAAAACCTAACTGTACCAATTTTGAACGGCCTAACTGTATTTCTATTTGTTTTTGACCATAGCCCCTCCCTTACCGCCCCCCCCTTCCCGCCCCACCTAATAATTTTAAAAATTCGAAAGTATCCGCAATCGATTTGTAAGTATCGAAAACATCTATATACCAATTTTGAGCGATCTAACTCTATTTTTATTTTTTTGCCCCTCTCCCCTCCCCCTTTCCCGGCCCTCCTAATAACTTTACACTTTCAAAAATATCCCCATTCGACTTGCAGGCATCTAAAACCTAACTGTACCAATTTTGAACGGCCTAACTGTATTTCTATTTGTTTTTGCCCCATAGCCCCCCCTTGCCGCCCCCCCCCTTCCCGCACCTCCTAATAATTTTATAAATTCGAAAATATCCGAAATCGATTTGTAGATATCGAAAACCTCTATATACCAATTTTGAACGATCTAACTCTCTTTTTATTTTTTGCCCCCCCCCTCTCCCCCCCCTGCTGCCCCACCTCGGGGCTGAATTTCTAAAATTCCAGAAATTGGTTTTTAGATATTTGCATTAGCTATATTTTAGAGCAAAAATTTCACGCATATCTATTTTTTTGTTTGAGATATATAGGATTATGCGAAATCACGTTTTTACGCATGTGAAATCACGTTTTGCCCCCCCGCCCCCCTTGGGGACCGAATTTTGAAAATTCCAGAAATTGGTTTTTAGACATTTGTGTTAGCTATATTTTAAAGCAAAAATTTTACGGATATCTGTTTTTTTTTGTTTGAGATATGAAGGATTTTGTGAAATCACGTTTTTCCCCCCTCCCCCCCTTGGGGGGCGAATTTTGTAAAATCGCTTCTTAGTGGATGCCTACGTCATGGAAAGAACATTGCCACAAAATTTCATGCTTCTAGGTCCAGGGGTTTGGTCTGGGCGTTGATAGATCACCCCCTCACTCAGGAAGTCTTCTTTTATATATATAGATATCAAAATGAAATAACTATTTGGCGCGTTCTAAAATAGTATCGAGTAACAACACAAAGCAGTCTTCTATATTTAGCAACGACGCATATATACAATTTTTTTATCCTTGTTGATCATTAATAATACAGATATTTTTTTTTAGTTCCATAGATACAGTACTTACAACATTCTAATTTAGAGATATTTTGAGAGAGAAAGACGGGGGAGGAGAAAGAAAGACAGAAAAGGGGTTAGATTGATAGAAAGATAGAGGGTAAGAATGTTAGAGAGTTAAAAAGTGTTATGTAGGTAGCTGAAGAGGGAGAAAGAGAGAGAGGAGATTAGATAATTAGAGTGTATATGTATATATATAGAGAGAGGGAGTGAGGAGTTTTACCACCGCCACTTTAGAATGTAGAAAAAGAGGGGGGGAAAGCTAAAAACCCATAGAAATAGCATGGAAAGAAAAGCAAAAAAAAAAAAAAAAAAAAAAAAAAAAAAACTCACAATGTCAAGTGCGTTAAAAAAAAAAAAAAAAGGCTCACACCGGAAGTAATAAGAAGACAAAATTGAGTAGAAAAAGACACCGAACAGCGGGAATCGGGTGGGCTGGGGCATGAGTCCTGTCGTCCAGGATCAATACGTCTCGCTCTTAGAGTTAAAGAATTAGACAGATGGGGCTTAAAGAATTAGAAGGAGAATGAGAGAAGAGTTAGAGAGAAAGAGGGGAACTTGTGTATTTTTCCGTCGATCATTTGTAATATGCACGAGAAATGTCATGAAAATTGACAGTTTGAGGCCAACTTTGTTGCCATTTTTAATAGTCAAGCTTCGCCTTTTTGTTTTTCTGAGTAAGTATTTTTCATGTTCGTATTTAATTTTTTAAGCATCATCGGATGTATGTAAGCCAATGCCTATTCACATATCGTTTGCTAAAGATAAAATGTAAGTGATTTTAACAGAAATGCACAAAATCCTTTTTGTAAAATAATGCAGTGTTTTAAAGGAACACCAAAAGGCTGAGTGTGCTGTTCAAAATAGGAAAGCATGTAATCGCTCGTAATATTAGATTTTATGTCGGAGCATACGACAATGCAATGAAAAAAAAAAAAAAAAAAAGAAAAGAAATAATAATAATAATAATAATAAATAAATAAATAAATAAATAAAAGCTAATTTTAAAGCAGGGATAGTACGAACCCACCTGTTGTTTTTTTTCTAAACCTTATTCTTCCATCATTATTCTCGAAAAGAAATTTTCTTTTTTAAATTTATAGATTTACTTTACAAGGAAAATTGTTATTTAAAATTAGAAGTGGACAAGTTTTAGTTTTGTAGTTCTCGTTGACAGAAAAAAAAAAAAAAATATCCAAAGATGGGAAGAGGTGAGACATTTTTATATTGGTCTATAAAAACTCCACTATAATACATGGGGGGGGGAGGGGGATTCAGGGTCATACTTTTATGAAACATAACGTTTCTCTCGTAAAATGTACGTATTTAGAATAACATTTTCTATTTTATTCTTAAAATTATAAACTATAAAAGTAATTGAAATAAAATTGCAAAATCTAGGGAGGGGAGATGGATCACCTTTTTCCATACGTTCCATGGGCAGCTGCCCATGCGCAGCTCGAAGACTGAGCAAAAGTTGGAGGCTTCTAATAATCAGAGCTGAATGTGTCCGGATTCTCGAACACAACCATTTTTATTCAGTGACATTTCTGCAATTTAGTTACAGAAAATATTTTTTTTTAAAAAAGGTATTTTAAATCTGTTTTGTTAAAAATCTGGACGCAATTATTACCGTGTGATGACATTGTAAATATTATTTCGTGTTTTAAAATTTATTACAGATCATAATTAAATATACTTTTAAATTAATAATATTAATTTTACCAAAAAATTTCAAAAGTTTCCTTTATGGATAAATAAACCTATGGCAAAAATATAAATTGCAATAAAAATTGCAATAATAAAGTTTAGATTTACAAAAATTAATTAACATAAAAAGAAGGAAGTTTTTTAAAATAATGAATTTTTGATAAATTTTGAAAACTTGGGGGCTCTGCCCCCTGCTCACTCCGCTCACCAACTCCCGAGGTAGACTTCGCCTCGCCCGACTCACTTTACATATTAACACATGCAGAGCTCTGCCCACCTATTCGCTGCTTTCTTTCACTGAAAAGGAATATTAATCGTGCATATTACAAGACAAAAGCAGAAAATTATTATGAAAGTCCTCATATTCAATGTCATATTGAATTACATAATATTTATATATATATATATATTTAATAGAAAGAAATTCATAATATCTAGACCATTTTTCATTACAGCTTTAGTATATGACACTTTTTATTTCTTTTTTACAACTTTAGATTCGGACCGTGGTACCGCAGTCGGTAGATCGCCGAGCGCGTAACTGAAAGATTGAGGGTTCGGTTCTCAAGCCGGCCAAAGACCGTCGTGTACACTAATGGTGGCTGGTGCACCTAAAATATGTCGTGGCCGCAATATCCTCCCTGTTCTGATCAAAATTATACCTCTGGGGGCCACCGAAGCATAGATATAGTAATATATATATAGATCTATCACCCCCATGTTATCGAGCAAAAATTTTTGATTCCGAAAAAAAAGTTATGAATTTGAAACTGCATCTGTAGTTTTTCATTCAGCTTTACTAAATAAATTATTCATAAATTTTATTTACTAAATTATCCGTGTGCATTCCTGTGTGTGATTAACTCGGGGAAAGGCAGCCATTAGATTGACTTTTCCCATGAAAAAAGGTATCACTTTTTCCCTCTCGCTGATCAATCTATGCCTTATTACTATATCTATGCACCGAAGCGGGGGGAGCCATCCCCTTCGTGTAGGACCAAAACTGTGGTGGCATGTCTCCGTGACATCCGTAGGAGCACGTCCCAGACCGTCGCCAATTATCCATAACGCAGTAATGGTGCGACATCAAACACAACCTACCTAATTATCTACCTACCTACAACCATGGATCATATTTTAATTTTCCCGTGTAAAGAAAATTAATTTTCTAAAAGTAGAGAAAAAATGTTATTTATTTTCTTTCTTTTTTACATGCGTAATACCCTAGTAGGTAAAGCGCCGAGCGCGTAATTGGAAGATTGCCGATTCGATCCTTGAACCGGCCAAAGACCGTCGTGTACACTAATGGTGGCTGATGCACGTAAAATCTGACGTAAGTCCTCCATGTTCCCATCCACACTACATCTCTGGGGATCACCAAAGCGGGGGGGGGGCATCCCCTCCGTGAAGGATCAAAATTGTGGCATCATGTCTCCGGAACATCTCTGGGGGTGCATCCCAGACCGTCGCCAATTACTGGCGCGACGTTAAATCCAACCTACCTACCTACATACATACAACCATGGATCATATTTTAATTTTCCCATGTAAAATGACTTCATGACAGAAGAACAACGCCACTGGGAGAAACTTTTTTCAAAATGGCAAACAGAGTACCTTCATAAACTTGTAGTTTTAGTTAATAACTTCTTTAATTAGAATGGTAGAAAGTAAGTGTCTTCCTTGCAGTATTCGGAACACATTGATACCTCTCTTGATGCGAAAGACCCTGCCCTCCGCAGAAGATGCTGTCGCAGACAAAAAAATTTGACGCCATCGACTGTAACTTTTTTTTTTTTTTTTTTTTTTTTTTAAATATATAGAGATATCCCTAAATTAACAGTGATTTGAGTTAATTTTATTAATTTCTAATTTCTTTTTTTATTATAGTTTGTTCTTAAAATGTCCAAATTGTTTCTTTATCAATTGACAATTATACAAAGAGTGTTATCAATAATTCAATAACATTTCAATAATACGTCGATGATAGTTAATTTATATGGTGTTAGGTTTAAGACCAATTGATTTCATTAGGGCTCTTGTGCTGGGCAGTGCCCACAGTGGGGGCTTTTCTAAGTCGTACCAGCTCGTACTTACGCAAGTTTTGGAGTAAAACACGGAAAAGGCCAAACGGCGAGGTCGACGAGCACGACCTGAAATGGCAATTAATTTTTAAATAAATTAAAAAACTTTAACTTATAACTGCATACGGGATTAATTATTATTATTTTTTTTTTAATTGAATTAAATATTTTGTAAACTTCTAATTTGTAATATAGGAGTAGAATAAATTTTAAATGCTTATTATATTTTACTGTAATTATAATTTTAAGTATACGCAGAAATATTGGTCAAAATTTACATGAAATATAAGTATACATTTCATTCTGATAAATGTGTACAAAAGCAATAGATTTTTAGAAGCTCATTCTGATTTTATTTTATTATTAATAATATTATTATTATTTTTAATGACAGAGAAAATATTATGAAAGATTCGCAACATTACTTCTATTTTTCTGGTAATGACGGCATTTCCCTTAATTTTATTTAGAAAAATTCCGCGGAAAATGGGTGAAAATGAAGTGTACAGGTTTTGTCCTTTAACCACGAAAACTGAGTTTTTTTTTTTTTTTTTCCAGAAATTTTTTTTAGTCTTTTTTAAATGTATTTTAATCATGTTTCAGGCAACATTTAATTAATCAATATTAAAAATATTTATTTATACTTTTCTTTCTTTTTTAGCAAAGACATTTAAAGCGTAATAAAAAAATATTTAAATTCTTAAATTTGATAAAGGTTCTAAATATCCTCCAGTTAAAAGAAGTGTAATCTAATTTTTACCGATGTTTTATTTCTTCTGAGCGTTTTTATCTAGTTTGGTTGCTTTAATGCCATTTGCATCATGATGTTTAAGCAACTAGTCAAATATAATAATATACAAAAGCACATATTGGTTTCCAATATAACTGCAGAGTTAGGACAATTTTATATCGGTTTTGTCTAGTTTTTGTTAACAAACCACGATATAAGCTGAAGGGGTTTTGATTCAAAAAGTATGGAAAATCAATTTTTCATTTACGTTTAATATTTATTATATTTCATATGCTTGAATAATAACAGTAACTTTATTTTACAGTTTCCAGATTGTAATAGATATTCTTATAAGAAAGCAAAATGATAACGGACGAATTCTATGTACGTTAGATGCATAGCGGCATGTAAGATAAATGTAAAATAAGAAATTAAATTTTTGTTTTGGATAAGTTATTTATTTTTCTTTTTAATTTCTTTCAAGGAATTTAGATACGAAATGCATTTTATCCAAAAATTCAGATTTACTTTTTTTTTTTTTTTTTTTTTTTTTTTAATACTATTTATGTAATAATTTTAGTGATTGTCTGAGTTTTATGTTTTTGTTCTTTTTTGGGGGTTTAGTAACAAATTTTAAAATATTAAATACATTAGGTTTATACCATTTACGTTATGAATGACTAAAAATATATTTGTCTTTTCGTGTAAGCTGTTTGTACTGGCGATAAAATTTTATTCTCACGGAGAAGATTTGTTTTTATACAAGTTTTATGAACATTATTATTATTATTATTTTCATAAAAACGTTCTCTAATTATTAAAATATTTAGTTTTGAAAATATAATTTTTTTATTCAGTGTTATTTATTTATTTATTGCATTGAAATGCATTTCATCCAAAATTTAAGATTTACTTATTAGTATTATTATTTTCAGTTTTGTGTACTATGTAATAATTTTAGTGATTGTCTGAGTATTTTCTTTTCTTTTTCTCTTCTTTCTTTCTTTCTTTTTTTTTGAGTATTTAGTTACAAATTTTAAAATATGAAATATATTAGGTTTGTACCATTTTCATCATAAATGACTAAAATATATTAGTCTTTTTGTGTAAGCTGTTTGTACTGGCAATAAAATTTTTATTCTCACAGAGAAAATTTGTTTTTATATAAATTTTATGAAGTATTTTTTTTCCCTTCATGAAAACTTTCTCTAATTAACAATATTTAGTTTTGAAAATATAATTTTTTTTTATTGAGTGTTATTTATTTATTTATTTGGTAACAAATTTTTAAAATGTAAAAAATAGGTTTATACCATGCCTGGTAACATTTATAACTTATATAGTCTCACCTTTTTTTTTTCACCCCACTCTGATTTTACTGAAATTTTTTTTCAATATGTAATCACGATAAAATATGCTCTTTAAAATTACTGGTGTGAACAAAAGGTGGGTACTAACGTAACTCTGGAATAAATTATGAATATTATCAGGCTTTACATTATAAATATCTTTTTGTGCAAATTCTTTGCACTTTCAATGAAACTTTTATATCTATAGAGAATTTTTTTTTTTTTTTAATTATAAAGATTAATTAAACACGTTGAAATGTTCTCAATTTTTAGTATGAAAATAAAAGTTATTACAAATTTGATAAAATTTAATTTTATTTAAAATACAGGCAAATTCATGAAAGAAAAGTAAAAATAAAATATTTAAATTTCTTTATAATTTTGCATGATTCTCTCTCTCTCTCTCTTGTTTCGCTGCCATATGTAAATGCACCTGTATCACAAAAAGCAACAAATGACTTGCAACTTTAATGCATTGTTGCACATATTATGTACAATATTTGCATGTTTTTGTGTGGGGATTGCGCAATTATTTAAGCAGATATATATATATTTATATACATAAAAAATTATTATTATTATTATTGTTATTATTATTATTATTATTATTATTATTTGACAATTGTTTTGTTTATAGAACGAATTTCCATAAAATTTTACAAAACTTGTTGAAAAATTGACAAAACATTATAGAAACATTATTCTGAAATATAAATTTCATACGTGTAATATTCGTTGAGATATAAACATTTTTAGTAAATATTATTTAAATGCGCATGCGCGAAAATTTTTTATTGCATAGTTTGAAAGCTAAATATAGTGAACACATTTTGTCAAAAGTTTACTTGAATAAAGTAAAAATTAAGCAAATTGTCGGCAAAAGAACGACCTAGATTTTACGTATTTTCCAGAGTTGAAATTTCATAAGGGGTTGCCAAGTATTTAATTTGAAGATCCAATTATTTCAATCACGTTACAAAAGTTCTTTTTTGTGAAAAAAGTACTGTTTTGGAATATTCAAATGAAATACGCAGTATGTAAAAAAACCCTTTTGAAATTTCAACTCTGGAAAATATCTAAAATCTATCTCGTTCTTTTGCCGACAATTTGCCTATTGTTTACTCTATTCAAAAGAGCTTTGGATAAAAGCTGCTTTGTGTATCTAGCTTTCAAACTATGCAACAAAAATTTTTCGATCTTCCAGTATAATAATATTTACTATCTACAGTATAATAATATTTCTATCTACAGTATAATAATATTTACTAAAAATGCTCATATCTCAATGTATATTACACGTGTGAATTTTATGTCTCAGAATAATGTTCCTCTAATATTTTGTCATTTTTTCTGCAAGTTTTGTAAAATTTTATGGAAATATGTTCTAGTTATAAGCAAAAAACTTGTCACAAATATAGAAATAAAATAAATAAATAAAATAAAAGTAAATGTTATATCCGCTTAAAAAATAAAATAAAATAAAATAAAATAAATAAATAAAAATATTTCTAATAATCTGATCACCTACTGTCTATACATATGTAATATAAGTATATATATATTTCAAAGGCTTTTAACTTTAACCATAAAGTTTTCATCTACACAAAAATAAATAAGTAATTAAATTAAATTAAATTAAATAAATAATAATAATAATAAAAGTAAAAATAAAATTACAGTAAAATAAACAAATTAGAAGCTTTTATTTATTTATTTATTTATTTATTTTTTTTCATGATTATTATAAATTTATTTGAAATATTATCACTATTGAAATTTTATTTGAAATGTGATTATTGTATCTTATTTTTTAATGAAATTTAATGGTAATATTTAACTTTATATTTATTTATTTTACAAAATACTATAAAAAGCACTATGCTAAAATTTATAACAGTAAAATAAATGAATAAATAAATTAACTTATATGAAGCTATTTTATATAAAGTTATATGAAGAAAACTTATATGAAGTTTTCTATGTAGCTATCCATTTTTTAAATTACATTTTACGAAGTTTAATAAAATATACAGCAATAAATTATTCCTATCCAATATTTATTCCTAGTTTATATCTCTTCTCTAATACTACCAGAAATTACTTATGGCAATATTAGTTGGAAACAATCCAGTTGAAGTAATTTGATTCACAGTTTCAAACCCTTCCGATATCAATTTAGCTTTATTTGACAATTCAATAGTTTCAATTGATTTCCTACTTTTAGGGAAAATAATCATTCACTTCTTAAGATTTAGAAACTTAACAATAAATTTAATTACAAAGAATTTATTAGAATGTTGTGATTTATAACGTATATTATTCTTCTTTTATGTAAATAATTAATAATGATGGTTTCATATTTAGTGGATTATTGTTGTATTAATGCATATTTAAAACCCTGAGGCATATTTTGTTTAAATTTTGAATATTTTTTATTTATAATTTAAAGTATATATTTTTTCTATTAATGTACTAGAAATTTATTTATAAAATAATTTACAATAAAACAAAGAGTTTGAAAATATTTTGTACAACAGGACTTCTTCTTTCAGATAGCGATTTTGCGTTGTCGCCATTTATTGTATTACACCTTAAATTTGCCAAGATGCCCTTCAAAATCCAATTTTACCATTGAATTTCTTTAAACTACTTTAAAATATTATGACAAATCTGTAAAAACTTTTACATTTTTCAAAACCTATTGATAAGTTAGAAATTCATCTTTGATTGTATATAAAATCCAATTAACAATTTCGGTTTATCCGAGACCACCACCATTTTTAAATTGGGTAGCTTCTCAATATTTATTGGTAACATTTTCTGAAAAAGTATTGATGAAAGCTTCTGAATATTTGTAAGCGATATTTTCTGAATATGCTTTGATTATAGCTTCTGAATACTTGTTAGCCATTTATCATGGATATGTACTGATGATAGCTTCTGAATATTTCTGTAGTGATAAAGTAAGTCCACATTCTTGATTTTTCAGGAGACGAAAAATAAAGTTCAACTAGCTAAAAACAAATCAGAAGAATGGATTAGGGAAAAGGTATTTCGTTGATTTTTACCCTTTATACCATTCAGTGGTTGTCAACCTTCATTTAATAACGAGAAAAATTGAATTAAATATTTTATACCATACATGAATGGTAAATTTCTAAATTGGTCCTTTTTTTACCAATGCATTTTCTCAAAGACTAAATGACATAGAATTAAATCCTTTATACCAATCGATAGAGAATTTTTTTCTGAGTCTGACTATGTACTTAACTCAAAATCGACATTTTTGGACTTAAATCCTTTATACTTATCAGTACAGATTTATTGACTACATATAGTCAACATTTATCTGGATATAGCCAACAAATATTTAAAAACTTCTTCTTTTTTTCTTTGTTGTAGGATTGTAATATACAAATTAGTCCTGTCATACAAAATTAAATTCTGCCTTTGACAGAACTTTTTTTCCCCATAAACATAATTTTAATGTAATAAATCCTATGTCACGTGTGTTTTATGTCGTGACGAACTGTTAAATGTCGGCAGTTAACTATAGATCATTATTATAGAGAATGTTAAAATTAATTAAAATGTTTTTAAGTTTAAAATTACTAGTGTAAATATTTACT